>SJYC01142222.1:0-28095 GCA_006408675.1 Madoqua kirkii
ATTTTCATATCATAAGGATTCAGGAGCCAGTATGAAGAAATTTCCACTTTCCAAAAATGATACAATTTTAATTTCAAAAAGAATAATTGCAATTGATTGAAACCCATAAAATACATTTATATTTGACTTGTTTATATAATATAAAAATCAATTACCTTTAGAAGATGGGAACCAATTCACTAACTAGAAACATGGTAAATAGATGGAGAGAATCAAAAACCATATCCCTCTTTCCTATATGAAATGATTCATTGAGTAACCAAGTAGCAGATGAGGGAAGCATTCCTTTATAAAGTTGAATGGAAATCAAATTATGGAATCAAAATATCATTTTGCAACCTTCAGTGAATTGGTGGATCTTCACAATGAGCAATACACAGTAGAGGGAAAAGCATTATAAGCTTCCTGATGAAAGAATACAACCCAACCTACCGTCTTGTCAAAAGAATCAAACCTGAATCTGATGAAACCTTTGGATTCAACTGCCAATTTGTTGAAATTACAGAGCAGAGAAGAACATGTTGGATTGCACCATGACTATGCAGTCAGCAAGATCCAGATTGTATGGAACTGTGAGGGAACTGCCTTTGTTCTTCAGCAGATATATTGTGAGGAAAAGAAAGATGAAAGTTGAAATTTGTGTGTTAAAGGGGTTTTAGAAAACATGTCAGTTTAAAAAGAAAACATCAGGAAGGCTAAAATAGATTGTTTCAGAATGCATTCTTGGATTATTAAAAACTTGACTCCAATAATTTAGGATGGTGGTTACATTTAGAGGGAGGAAGTGAGCAGTGATAGGAAGAGGCATATGGAGGGACTCCCCAGTGACTATTTATTGCTCCAATTAGTGGTTGCAAGGGTGGTGGTGACCTTGTCAAAGTTTACTAAACTAAAAAAAAAAATTCACTATACTTGTGTGATTTTTCTGTATTTTTATAATTAGTAAGTTACAATTAATTTTAAGAATAGGTATTATGGACAACTTTCTGCCAGTAAATTGGAAAATTTAAATAAAGTTTCTAGACATAAAACCTGATACAAATTCTCACAACTTTTAAAGAAAGTCTATAATTTTAAATTTTTTAATTAAAATTCCAGGGCCAAATTACTCTATAAACTAGTTCTAACCATATGAGGAAGAAGTAATTTTACCCAAGTCCTTCCAAAGAATAGTAAGAAATGGATTACTCACCAACTCACTTTTTTATTCACTTTCTTCTTCTTCCAAGAGAAGAAAATCTAGCTGAAAGAGTGTGTTATATAACATTTCTTTCAACACATTTTCTTTGTTGTCTCCATATCTACACAGATGTTTCATATGGATTATCCATTTAGCAGACCTCATTATCAAGTGCGTCATCACAGTTCCATTCCCATTCCTTTACTTTCCATATGTACATTTCCTTTCAAGTCAGACCAGACTAAGTCAGTCAGTATGTGACTGGTCCTATGCTGATATGTGCAAGAGCTCAGCTAACTTGTGAGCCTCAGCTGTTCTACAGAATATCTGTTTTAGGTAAAGATATATAGACTGGAATTCCAAAACTGCGTGTCTTGACTGGAAGATTCCTGGTTCTTTTTCATTCCACTGTATCAACTGCTACTTGCATTTAAAGAAACAGCAGTCTGGTCTTTGAAGATGAATTTTTGTCTCTTGGCATCTTCCATTCCTAGTCATCAATAGTCTTTGTCACCCTGGTTATCTAATCTCTTTAACCTGTCCACTAAACTCCTCTCTAGCAGGCCTCTAATAGGAGAATTTCAGGAAGGTCTTAAAGCTTAAATTTCCTGGAGGAATGTTTCATTTGATCAGGAGGCCAAAATGTTTACAGAGAGATGTGCTGGAGACTTGAAGGGCAAAGGAGAAGGCAAGGTAAGTGAGAGGATGGATCCACTTACCTTCAGAGGTAAGTGGAACAAAGGTAATAGCCAGGGCCTTAGTAGAAGCAAGAGGAGAGAATCTTCCAAAACCAAGTCGTGATATACTTTATGAAAGGTTCCTCACTCTTGCAGGAGATTGGCCACCCCTATGATGCCACTGAGTGCTTCCCAAGTGGCACAGCGATAAAGAATCCACTTGCAATGCAGGAGATGTGGGTTCAACCCCTGGGTCAGGAAGATCCCCTGGAGAGGGAAATGGAAACCCACTTTTTTCTGTGCGTTATGTTGGGGGTCATCAGTTGAGAGTAAGGGGTTGTAGAGAGGGATGAGGCAGCAGATCAGATATCTGAGAAGAATAAAAGTTTGAAATAGTTGTAGTGGAGAATAACATAGCTGTAACTCAGGCATTGATGAGGCATTACTTGAGATTAGTGACTATGAATTTATAAGTTGATTTTTTGGTGAGACTTTATGTAAGAGGCAATTTAATGTAATGACCAGAGTTCAGCCTTCTGAGCCAGAAAAGCCTGGACTGTGTGACTTTGAATGGGTTACTTAGTGTCTCTGAACTTCATCTGTACAATGAAAAGAATAGTAATCTCATAGGAATGTTGGAAGAAGTGAATGAGTTGTTATGTGAGATGCACTTAGGAAAGTGCCTGATACACTTTTCTAAGTATATCAGGTCTTTATTTCCTCTAATAGTGCTCAGCTGTCTGAGGGCAGGTAGAGGGATAGCAGAATCATTCAGGGTTAGGATGGAGCTTGCCTGACTGGTACATAGAAAGTGCAGAAGGCAAAGGAGTTGACTGAAATTAATAATGTGGTGAATCACAGATTAAGATGAACTGTAAGTCAAGCTGTAATTACCAGGTAATGACAGAAGTAGGGTCAAGATGTAGAAAATTACCCCATGGTTACCAGGGAGAAAGGGGTGAGGAGGGATAAACTGGAAGACTGAGATTGACATACACACACTACTTTATATGTAACAGATAAATAAGGATCTTACAGGGAACTCCACTTAATACTCTGTAATGACCTATATGGGAAAAGAATCTCAAAGAGTGGATTTAACTGATTCACTTTGCTGTATACGATATAAATAAACTGTATTTCAATAAAAATTATTTTAAGAAAACCAGAGGTAATGAGAAGGGATGGATAAGGAGAACACTGACTGGATGAGCAGGATATTTTAACGATGTTGAAGATCTGTTATAGCTGGGGTAGCAATTAGACAAGCTGGAAGGACTGAAGTTTGTCCTCAGATAGTGGGACACTTGAGTTAGTGATTTTTCAGGGTAAGGAAAATTGGAATGACACTATCCCCACTATGAACATAGGAGGATGAAGAAAGGGAGAAGAGGTCAAGGTGGTAGGATGGCTCATCCACCAGGATAGCGAAGTCCCCCAGGACTATGGTGGCAAGAGGGGGTGGAGAGGAAGGAGGTGCCAAGGTTTCGGTCCCTTGTGGAACTGATGTGTGGGAGCTCATCGCTAGAGCGTCCTTTCACAGAGCCACGCATTGTTGTTATCCATTACTAAAATCCAGAGGCCTCTAGAAGGTAACAATAGCCAATATTTTCAAATGCTTTGTGATAGGCACAGTTTTGGGCTTTCCTGGTGGTTCAGTGGTAAAGAATCCACTTGCCAATGCAGGAGACGAGGGTTCGATCCCTGGGTTGGGAATATCCCCTGGAGGGGGAAATGGCAACCCACTCCGGTATCCTTGCCTGGAGAATTCCCATGGACAGAGGAGCCTGGCAGGCTGTAGTTCATGGGGCCCAAAGAGTTGGACATGACTTAGAGACTAAACAACAAGGCACAGTTTAAGCACTTATTTAACGTAAGCAATTTTTTTCATCTTCTCTGTAAAGACTATGAAGTGGGTTCCCATTATTAGTCCTTCTTTATAAATGAAAGAGCTGAGGCTCAGAGTTGTTAGGTCATGTGCTCAAGGCCCTGGAGCTAGTAAGTGGCAGATCTTAGATTTAAATTGTTAGCCTGGCTTCAGGTCTGTGTGCATTGCCACTAGGCCACCCTGGCTCTCAGCACATGAATTTACTATTAGCTTAGTACGAATTCATTTCTAGGGGGGTATTCCTCCATGTGAACTTACAAGCAAGTGCTGGGGCAGGAAGTGTCTGTCTATAATCATTGTGGGTGTGGCCCATTGTGTCCACCAGTTCTCTGGGCTTGACGTGAGTCAGAAGAGTGTCCATCGCATCAGGGATGCAGGAGGGTCCTCCAGGGGTGCCGGCTGTGGAGGACCGCATGGGTTGGGGCTGGCACATGGGCTTGTGCTTGAGGTGCCTGGACGCCTCCTGTCTTCTGCTGCTTGCTCTGAACACTGAAGACACCTGCCTCCCCAGTGTGGCTGGTCACTGAGCCAAGAGTGTTGCACAGATGGGCAGGCAGTAAGGGGGCTGAGCAAAGGTCAGCACAGCCTCAGTGCCCTGTGACCCCTCACCTTTTGGGCTGTGGGAGGCAGAAGAGAACAGGCTGTTTGGAGGAGGCTGGGAAAAGCCCTGGAGGCAGTGACTGGCCTCAAGATGATCCGATGTTGCCGGCAGAGGGGTCAGAGGAGGGGTGTCTGGGGCAATGACTGCTCCACCCACCAAAATACACTGGAAGGAAGAGGGTGGGGGGTGGGGGGTAGGGGGCAGGCATACAGGGGTGGCGAGTAGGCAAGGGGGCTGAGTGGTGGGGGACACTGCAGAAGGATAGGTGAAGCAGGCCTTCATCGCCATCAGCAGTGAGACCCCTGCCAGGATCCGCAGCCCCCTCACCATTTGTCTGGGTGCAGGGAGGCTCCAGTGTCAGAATCCCTGAGACGGCACAGAAGAGGGAAGGAAGCTCTGTGCCTAGTGAAGAGGCTGGCCTGACACGGTCCCCGTCACTGAGTGTTGGGGGCTGTCTGCTCCCTGCTTTCTCACAGAGGAGAGGCTCACCTAGGCATGTGGCCATCAAGCCAAAGACATTTCCCAGCCTTCCTTGATGGGAGCTGAAATAACATGCTCTGCCCAGGCTCACACTTAACAGGACTGGGTGTGTGCTCCTCGCTTCTTCCCTCACTGCTGGCTGGGGCCTCGGCAAGAATCACATTCTGCACTTGGACTGCAAATGGAAGCCATGAGGGCAGAGCTGGCCACCTGTTTCTGGACTGTTACCTGAGAGACGAGAAGCTTCAGTCTTGTTTAAGCCCTCCTGTTTTCAGACTTGTGTTGTAGCAGTTTATCCCATGGGGCTTCCCAGGCGGCGCTAGTAGCAAAGAACCCACCTGCCAAATGCAGGTAGACATAAGAGACACAGGTTCAATCTCTGGGTCAAGAAGATCCCCTGGAGAATGCCAAGGCAACCCTCTCCAGTATTCTTACCTGGAGAATGCCACGGACGGAGGAGCCTGGCATCTATGGTCCATGGGTCACAAAGAGTCAGACACAAGTGAAGTGTCTTAGCACTATACCCTAAGATATGGCCTTCTACTTGGAAAGGTGCAGTAGACATGTTCTGATGCTTTGAACCCGAGCCCGGCTGTCTGTATGAGGGACTTTGCTGAGCTCTGGAGCTGGAGCCCCCATTCTCATGCGCAGGATTTACTTGCCCCACACCAGGCATACAAGCGTGATTTTGGGAGCACCCAAAGCCCCTGTGGGAGGGCAACCCTAAATGGGCCTCTGGCTCCCAGCTCCACCTTGAGGGACTCAGTCAGGCTGGGCTGATCCCAACGTGATGCCCAGTGCCTGAGCTGGGCCCCAGCCTGCAGAGATCAACTGGGTCCATCCAATCCTCCCTCTTGGACTGAAAAAAAAAACCAACAATCTCTTTGGTTATTTATGCTGGAATAACATACATGGATAAATCAAGATGCAAAGTTGATGGGAAACAATATCTCCCAAGGGTCTGCTGCAGCTGAAAAATGTCACCATAACTTCCTTCTTAGAATGACCATTTTCACTCACTGAGAAATGTTGTTCTCTGAAATCATAGATAATCAGAAATGTCACTGTTTGAAAATTTTCAATGTGAATGAAACATCCTCTCTTGCCTGGAGGGGCTCAGTCACCCTGACACAGGGAGGCAGTCTGGGTTTACAGCCCAGATGCAGAGCTGCAGTGAAGGGCTTTCTGGACACAACTGTCCCCTGCTGCCCTGGCTCTGATTCTGAGGAAAGAAGAGGCCCTTGGTTCTCTCTGCAGCCTAGACCTGATCCAACCTCTTCCCACTCAGCTTGGCTTTCCTGTGAGCCTAATAAAATCCTGCTCATTTAAATGTCACCTACACGCCTCCCTAGCATTTTCAATTTAACTCAGTAACCCAGTTTCTCTTGCATTTGATGAGATGCCTCTGGGCTCCTCTGCTGTGAGCTTTTTCTCTCGCTGCTCACAGGTCAGGAAACCTGCTTTGTCAGGTTAAGACCCAGGTTTGACCCTTGTGGTCTTAGGCTGATTGGTTTAAGAGGCATTTGAATTTGGGCACATGGATAAAATCAAAGCTCGTGGGGTGGGGCAAGATCAAGAAGTAGAGTTAGGGCTTTGAGGGGTCTTGGCAGGCTGAAGTGATGAGGAAACAGTAACTACAATGCGGCCAGAGCTATAGGCTGCTACTGCTAAGTCACTTCAGTCATGTCCGACTCTGTGACCCCATAGACAGCAGCCCACCAGGCTCCCCCGTCCCTGGGATTCTCCAGGCAAGAACTCTGGAGTGGGTTGCCATTTCCTTCTCCAGTGCAAGAAAGTAAAAAGTGAAAGTGAAGTCACTCAGTCATGTCCGACCCTCAGCAACCCCATGGACTGCAGCCTTCTAGGCTCCTCCATCTATGGGATTTTCCAGGCAAGAGTACTAGAGTGGGGTGCCATTGCCTTCTCCGGAAGCTATAGGAGGTAGTAATAAATAAAGGTTAGAATTGATAAGTGAAGGAAAGAGCAGCTGCAGGGAGTGAGTTTGAAGGAGAACAGGGCAGGTATTCAGAATGAGCCCTGCCTATGAATTGAGGGTGGTGGTGCTTGTCTAGCTCCTTCCTGATTCAGCACCAGGGCTACCAGGGGTGTGGTTCTAGGTTACCTGTGAGGCTCTTTGTTCTCAAGACTCAACCAGCTTAGCTGGAATGAGTTACCTCTCCCATGCTACCAATACTCAGATGTGAGGCAGTCCAGACCCCAAGAGGGGTAAGGCTCTTTCCAGAAGAGCCTCTTCATTGATCCCTTGTCCTCTCAATCTAGGTGTGTATTAAGCAGTCTCGTGGATATTCCCTGATAGCTCAGCTCGTAAAGAATCCACCTGCAGTGCAGGAAACCCTGGTTTGATTCCTGGGTCAGGAAGGTCTGCTGGAGAAGGGATAGGCTACTAAGTACTGTATTCTTGGGCTTTCCTTGTGGCTCAGCTGGTAAAGAATCTGCCTGCAATGCGGGAGACCTGGGTTCAATCCCTGGGTTGGGAAGGTCCCCTAGAGAAGGAAATGGCTACCCACTCCGGTATCCTGGCCTGGAGAATTCCATGGACTGCATAGTCCATGGGGATGTAAAGAGTTGGACACGACTGAATGACTTTCACTAGATAAAAGCTTTCTTAGCACAGACCTTTTAAAATTCACCACGGGAGAAATAGTCACTTTATCAATAAATCCACTTCTTCCCTGTCACTTGGTCTCTCACTGAGTTCTTTTCTAATGAGATATAAAGAACCTGAGCTTCATTAAGGCCTGAGATGAGGTGTGCAGTCTCAAGAGACAGTGGGTTCAAGTTTTGGCTGGGTTTGAATCCCATCTGAGTTGTGTGGTTTCAGTTCTAACTCTCCACTGTATTCCTTTCTTTTTTTGGTGATGCATCTTCAGAAGTATAATAGTTAAGAGTATGGGCTCAGAGCCAGACTGCAGGGCTTGAACCCTAGTTGTGAGGCAAGTTACTCATCATTCTACCTGTGACCGAACCCAAGTTTGGTTTGTGAGGCCAAGTGAACTACAACATTGGAGTTGGGAGAAGAGAAAGGTTTATTGCAGGGCTGAGCAAGAACAGGCAGCTCATGGGCAAAAGATCCAGACACCCTGACGGCTTTCAGGGAAGGGCTTCTAAAGGCAACATTTGGGGTGAGGATGACAGGGGGTATGGCTTTTGAGATTGGTTGGTGGTGAATAACAGGGTGGTGGTCCAGGAATCTCAATCAGCTTCTGGTTCCAACCAGCCTGGGGTCCACACACTTGTGCTCAGCTTGACCTCCACCTGGTGGGGATCTTGATATGATCTCCAGTGACCTCAGCCTGCAATGGCTTGGGTTCCCAGGTCACAGCTGTGAGAACACCGGATCGTAGCCACTAGACCAGTGGTCAGTGACAAAGGCCTTGGCCATTCAACTTTTCAGAAAAGAATTTCCACAGAAAGTAGTGAAGCAGGTATTTATTAAGAGGTAAAGAGTACAGTATTTGTGAATAGACACGCAGATGGACTCAGAGAGAGAATCATGCCCTGTGGCAGTTTAAATCACTTACATGGGGGATTTCTTCCAGGTTTCCTTTGACCAAATCCTTTTGATTTGCCTGGTTCACAGTCCATATTTGTTATATCTCAGGACCCTCTCATTTGTGTGCACATATCTTTTAGCCAAGATGGATTCTACTAAAGTGTCCTGAGGGTAGTTATCACTCCTGTTTTGATCTCCAAGGAGTTTTTCTGCATGCTTGTGTGGTCAGGGAAATCTCTCTCCTAACTTCAAGAATGAGAAATATGTAGTCTGGGCAAGGCCCAGCTCCCTCCCTTACTTGTCCTATTGTTCTCATCTTGGAGTTTTGGTCCACAGGGAATGAATCTTCAATTGCTTTAACCCTGGATAGGGAGGAGTAGGCATTTACCTCCTGCCTCAAATCCTCCCTGAGAGATACAAAACCCCAAAAAACCTTTATTGGGGAGATGAGGGTGAAGATCTTCCATAACTTCAGGCTGGCAAAGGGCTTGCACACCCTACCTAGTTGGGGTCCTAGAACTCTTGCCCTGTCATTAAAGGGCCCCCAAGGGGACTTTGTTGTTTCAGCAGGATCTGCTGTGGGGCGTGGCTAGAGTCCCTGCATCTCCATTGTTCTGTGATGCCCCAGAGAAAACCAGATAGAGAAGCAGGAGCTGAAGATCAGCAAAAGTGAAAGTGAAGTTGCACAGTCGTGTCTGACTCTCAGCGACCCCATGGACTGCAGCCTACCAGGCTCCTCTGTCCATGGGATTTGCTAGGCAATAGTACTGGAGTGGATTGCCATTTCCTTCTCCAAAGACTATTATAATCAGAGCCTCAAGCAGGAGTAGGAATCTGGTTGTACAAGACCAGCATATTTTTGTTTATCTCCAGCTTAAAATTTAAGGTCTAACCTGTTGATCCCTCCTTCTTGGACTGAAAGGTCTTAGTCGCAGATCTGCAACTGCATGGAAGCACCAGGTGAAATAAAAATCACTGTGGCTGAGAAGAGGAGATTATAAGAAAATGGAAGCCTCCCTTTGCTGTGGCTCATGATGGACTTTGCAGTTGTTCAGTTGCTAAGTTGTGTCCAACTCTGTGATTCCATGGATTGCAGTTTACCAGAATCCTCTGTCTTCCACTGTCTCCCAGAGCTTGCTCAACTTCATATCCACTGAGTAGGTGATGCTATCTAACCATCTCATCCTCTGCCACACCCTTCTCCTTTAGCCTTCAATCCCTCCCAGCATCAGGATCTTTTCTAATGAATCAGCTCTTCTCCTCAGGTGGCCGAAGTATTGGAGCTTCAGCTTCAGCATCAGTCCTTCCAATGAATATTCAGGACTGATTTCCTTTAGGATTCACTGGTTGGATCTTCTTGCAGTCCAAGAGACTCTCAAGAGTCCTCTCTAACACCACAATTCGAAAACATCAATTCTTTGGTGCTCAGGCTTCTTTATGGTTCAACTCTCACATTATGCATGACTACTGGAAAAACCATAATTTTGGCTATATGGATTTTTGTCTGCAAAGTGATGTCTTTGCTTTTTCATATGTTGTCTAGGTTTGTCATAACTTTCCTTCTAAGGAGCAAGCATCTTTTAATTTCATGACTGCAGTCACCATCCACAATGGATCTTTAGGTTCCTGGAACCTAGCAGGTGACCCCCTGGAGTTTGACTGCTATCAGGGTGCTCAACCAGACTGGTTAAGGACCCTTCCATTTCAGGAGTAGCTGGTCACCAGGAGACTCATTCTTCCAAGTCTTTAAAAGTACCCAGTCTTGAGGTTTTACAACAGGGTAACTGAGACTGTCATCTGGAGAGGGCTCTACTGTTGCCATATTCTTACATACCCTCCTGGACCTGGCCAGATTTATATTGTATTTAAGATAAGCCTGTGTTTCTGGGTTAGTTAGCATGTGCAGAGTAAGGAATGGCCTTCTGCATGTCATTTCAAAAGGGCTTAACTTAGTGGTTGTTTTAGGATCTGCCCTGACCCTTACAAGGGCTGTTGGCAGCAGGCGATACCATGGCTCTGACGTTTCCTGACAGTTTGACTTAAGTTTTTCTTTAGAGTATGATTAGCCTGGTTCCACTTTTCCTGAGGACTGAGGTCTCCAGGATGAATGGAGATGCCATTTGATTCCCAAAGCCTACGAAAGCTGTTGTGCGACCTTTGCTACAAACCAAGGTCTTGGGACAATCCAAATCTAGGAACAATTTCCTTTAGGAGTGCCTTAGCTTTACTACTTCAGCTGCCTTCTCTCTTCTACTAGGGAAGGCCTCTATCCATCCAGTAAAGCTATCTATGAAGATCCGTAAGTCTTTGAAGCCCTGAAAAAGGGAATCTGAGTGAAGCCTATTTGCCAGTCCTCTCCTGGGTGAGTCCCACATTGCTGGCCTGGACTAGCAAGAGGTGGAAGCTTGGCATGGTCTCCTGGATTATGGGCAATGTGAAGGCCACAGGCTCCAGTGACTCTTGTCTCCAGGAGCCCCTTCCCTGTAAAAAGCAGGAAAGCAATCGTAGCCATTGCACCTCTACCCGGATGGAGAGAATCATGAAGCTCTTTAATAGTTTTCCACTGGTCAGAGAGATACGATTTCTGGTCTACGTGCCATCAGCCAGCTGTTCCCTTCGTTCCCCCTGTCTCACGCCCTGTTCTCCTTGGAAGTCGAGTATCTGGGTATAACGTTGGAAGGGGTGAGGGATGGCAACAGAGCCATTTCGTTTATGCGCATCAGGGTCTCTGTCTTTGCTTCCCTGTCTGCCCTATCGTTTCCTGGGAAATTTTGAGGAGTTCCTTTTTGGTGCCCATGGCTGTGGATGACTGCTACCTGTTTTGGTTTTTGGACGTTTCTGTGAGATGTAACATCTCAGCCCCATACTGTATCTGGGTATAACATTGGAAGGGGTGAGGGATGGCAACAGAGCCATTTCGTTTATGCGCATCAGGGTCTCTGTCTTTGCTTCCCTGTCTGCCCTATCGTTTCCTGGGAAATTTTGAGGAGTTCCTTTTTGGTGCCCATGGCTGTGGATGACTGCTACCTGTTTTGGTTTTTGGACGTTTCTGTGAGGTGTAACATCTCAGCCCCGTACTTTACAGGGGAGATTTTTTTTTTGCATTTAGAAGTCATCTCTCTTTCCAGATAGCTGGGTGGGCAAGTAAAACAGGTCTGTGTGTATGTATACGATCTTTCCTTCACCTAAGATTAAAGACTCAGGTTAGAGCTATTGGTTCAGCCTTGTGGACTGAGGTGTTAGGTGGCAAAGGTTTTGCTACTATGATGCTATGAGGGCTCACCGTTAGTACCTCCTGCAGAATTCAAAGACATGTATCAGATGGTTAGTACATATCCCTAGGGCTGTGTTGCGGCTGAACTATCGTTTGACTGCTTTTCCTTGGTTTGCATTCCCTCAGTCCCTGCTTAGCACCTTCTTAAATCTGCTCTTTGGACTTCGGGCCTAGGAGACTAAAGCCTTTTTCTAAAAATAAGAAACGGGGGTCATGGAGGGGCTTTTGTACCCAGGACGGCCCCACAGTGTTTTGCTTGTTTCATGCCTCAGCCTCCTCATCTGTAAAATAAGAATAATGGTAAGATCACCTGCCTCCTAGGGTCCTTATGGGAGTTACTGAGTAAAGATGATAGCTGGCGTAGAGGAATCAGCAACTGTTATATGCAGTTCTTAGATAAATTGTGCTCATTTTGTAGCCTCAGACGTAGATGAGCTACGAATGTAGTTTAGATGTCCCTAAAAGCAATTTTTAAAGATAATTTTGCTTGTCTTGGGCCGCGCTGGGTCTTTGGCTGTGCACGGGCTCTCTCCAGCTGCAGTGTGCAGGCTCCTCCTTGCGGTGCTCCTCTTGTTGTGGAGCTCGGCCTCGAGGACAGGAGGGCTTCAGTAGTTGTGGCTTCCTGGCTTCAGAGCTCGGGCTCAATAGTTGTGGCACACGGGCTTAGTTGCTCCACGGCATGTGGGATCTTCCATGACCAGGGATCGAACCTATGTCTCCTGCAGTGGTAGGCGGATTCTTTACCACTGAGTCACCAGGGAGGCCCCCTCTAAAAGCTATTTCTTTTCAAATAAAGCACATATTACAATAACTGAGGGCTAGGTGTCTTGTGTGAATGGGAGTTTCTCATCATTATGTATGTTTCACCTGCACCTTTCGCCACTCTCCAGATTGAATGGCCTCAGCTAGCCCCACCTGGATGGTTCACCCAGGCCCTCTTGGCCAAGGATGGCCCTCAGGGTCCCTCTGAGGGGCATCCTGGGAGTGTTACTGAACCAAACTTGGGTCCACTCTCTTGCCCTCAGTAAAGTGAATCTACCCTGCTAACACTGTGCTGTGGTCAAGGAAAGTGCAGCATCAATCACAGGGCGCCAAGCACGGAGTCCCGGGCAACTAGTGCTCAAAGTACCTTCCCTGATGGGTTTCAGGAAAGCATTTTAAAAGATCAGCTGAGGGAAGGACATCCCAAGGTATGTGATCAGCTGGTGCACAATTCTGATTGGTTGATGGTAAAGGTAAAGGGCTGGGTCACAGGGGTTAACATTATCAATCCTTAGGTGCTACTAGTAGGTCTGAGGGCTACTGTGCTCATGGTCATCACATAGTCATCTATTTAGTGGGGGTCCTAGCATCTGTAAAACAGCTCAGGAAATGGCACCAGATACTGTTATGTGTTATGCCCAGAGTCCGAATCCCAGAACCGAGAGAATAAGACATCCACAGCAATGCAAAAGCAAAAAGGAGTTTTATTGCTAGCTCGAGCTAGGGCTCCCGTCTCATCCAGCTCAGTGGAGTCTTGATGAGAGCCCCGAGCTCTGGATTACAGCAGTATTTATCTATTTAGCCCGGTTCAAGTGTTGCAACAGAAGAGTTGGCAAACAGCGATTGGTTAGTTCATGTGGGTGGGTGCGCGCGCGCACGCGCACACAGGATTTTTCAACACAAAATCTCATTGGTCAAATCACACAAATCACAAACTCTCATTGGCTCGGGTTTGAATCAAAATCTCAATTCTGATTGGCTCGTGTTTGGTGCAGAGCAGGACTTTCCCAGGGTGTGGTTTCCCGGAATCATGACTCAGGTTTTACAGACTCTGAATCTTAGGCTTAGTATAGCTTGTTGAGCCTGTCATGGCTCAGGTCTGGTCCCTTAACATATGTAGGTATTTCAGAGAGGAGCTGAGGTGGAGGACATGGGGAAGGGTCTGTTCTGGGAAGGCCCCCAGAGGGTCCTGCTTGGTTACAAGAGAAGAGAGGCAGCAGCTATAGGCTTCCTGGTCTTCGAGTGAGGAAGTTGAGTCTGAAGGCTTCTGGCTGTGTAAGCGCAGACCTAAGCTAGGGATCCCTTATATGTAAAGGGCACAGTGGGCACAGGCTTACTGAGTTCAAGGAAGGTCCTGAGGATGAAGACAGAAACCATATGAGCATGCAGAGACAGAAACTGGAAGCTCAGCATGGTGTAATCTCAGCTCTTAACCAGCTTCCCTGGTTGCCCCGGGCTCCCAGGAGAGGTGGGGCTGTGAGCTGGGCCTCTGAAGCCCTGGAGACCAGAACCCTGGGGGTAAAGGGGAGGCGAGGAGGACGCTCTGGCTCTGGCTCCTGAAGACTGTTGACACCCAAAGGCTGGGAGGCTTTTGGCCTTGCCGAGGGCAAGCATCCTGCAGAATGTGGGAGGAGCCTGGTGGGTAGGATGTCTGCCCCACAGAGAAGACCCTTCAGGGGAGGCCAGAGGTGAGAGGCTGGAAATTGTTGCTACAAGTTAGCAGCCTGCTGCTCCAGGGGAGCTGGGCCTAGGGGACCCTGAGTGCTGGGAGCGGCTGTGGTCTGCAGTGCTTCAGGAATGCAGCCCCACAGGTCCCTGCTCAGCCTGTTCTGGCCCAGTCTGGAGGGGACATGAGGTGCCCAGCCCACAGGTGGGCCGTCCCCTCGGGGTGGTCAGGCATGGCCTGGAGAACACAGAATGTCTGGCAGGAGCCCCTGGGAAACTTGCCTTGGGCCTGACACCCTGGGGCCTGGCCACTGGCTCCATGGTTCCCAAGCTCCTCCTCAAGGCCCAGCTCCCCTCCTGAGTTTGAGACACAAGTCAGCCCCAGGTGCAGGAAAACCCTCTCTTAAGGACAAAGAGAACCAAAGCAACTTGGACGGAGAGCTGTGAGGGAAACAACGGAGCTGGCACTTGATGAAAGGCGCCCTGGAAATGCAGCATATTTCAGTGATTGTCCTTGTCAGAAAAACAGAAGCGAGCAAAATGTTTTGAAAGCCACCTGATTTAAGTCTTTGAACCACACTCACACGTGACAGCAAAATGCAAATGGCACTGGTTCTTGGAATCTGACTGCTTTCCTTTACTTGTGAGACTGTTATTATGAAAGGCTGCCAGAGCCTGCCCACTTCCCTTAGAGAAAAAACAACTTTTGTGACTAATCTGATCATTGCATTGGATTACCTTCAGGTGTGGCACCTGGGAGAAATTAAACAGGAAGCTCAGAGCTGCCCCAGAGGGACTGAGGATTGGATTGAGAGATGGGTGGGGGTGGGGAGTTAATGTAATAATGAGTAAACAGCAGAGCTATTAGCTATTCCTGCGAGTGTGCATGGTAAGTCACTTCAGTCCTGTCTGACTCTGTGACCCCATGGACTGTAGCCCACCAGGCTCCTCTGTCCATGGGATTCTCCAGGCAAGAATACTGGAGAGGGGTTGCCATTTCTTCCTCCAGGAGATCTTCCCAACCCAGGGGTTAAATCCACATCTCTTGCATCTCCTGCACTGGCAGGTGTGTTCTTTACCACTAGCACCACTTCAGTTCAGTTCAGTCGTTCAGTCACGTCCAACTCTGTGACCCATGGACTGCAGCACGCCAGGCTTTCCTGTCCATCACCAACTCCCGAAACTTGCTCAAACTCATGTCCATTGAGTTGGTGATGCCTTCCAACCATCTCAACCTCTGTTGTCCCCTTTCTCCTCCTGCCTTCAGTCTTTTCCAGCGTCCGAGTCTTTTCCAGTGAGTCTGTTCTTCATATCCAAAGTATTGGAGTTTCAGCTTCAGCATCAGTCCTTCCCATAAATATTCAGGACTGATTTCCTTTAGGGTTGACTGGTTGGATCTCCTTGCAGTCCAAGGGACTCTCAAGAGTTTTCTGCAACACCACAGTTCAAAAGCATCAATTCTTTGGCACTCAGCTTTCTTTATAGTCCAACTCTCACATCCATACATGACTACTGGAAAATCTGCCTCCAATCTTTGCCAGCATCAGGGTCTTTTCCAATGAGTCAGCTCTTCCCATCAGGTGTCCAAAGTATTGGAGTTTCAGCTTCAGCATCAGTCCTTCCCATAAATATTCAGGACTGATTTCCTTTAGGGTTGACTGGTTGGATCTCCTTGCAGTCCAAGGGACTCTCAAGAGTTTTCTGCAACACCACAGTTCAAAAGCATCAATTCTTTGGCACTCAGCTTTCTTTATAGTCCAACTCTCACATCCATACATGACTACTGGAAAAACCATCGCTTTGACTAGATGGACCTTTGTCAGTAATGTCTCTGCTTTTTAATATACTGTCTAGGTTGGTCACAGCTTTTCTTCCAAGAAGCAAGAGTCTTTTAATTTCATGGCTAAAGTCACTGTCTGCAGTGATGTTGGAGCCCAGGAAAATAAAATCTGTCAATGTTTCCATTGTTTCCCCATCTATTTGCCATGAAGTGATGGAGCCGGATGCCATGATCTTAGTTTTCTGAATGTTGAGCTTTAAGCCAGCTTTTTTCCCCTCTCCTCTTTCACTTTCAAGAGGCTCTTTAGTTCCTCTTCACTTTCTGCCATAAGGGTGGTGTCATCTGCTTATCTGAGGTTATTGACCTTTCTCACAGCAATCTTGATTCCAGGTTGTACTTCATCTAGCCCAGCATTTTGCATGATGTACTCTGCATAGACATTAAATAAGCAGGGTGACAATATACAGCCTTGATGTACTCTTTTTCCTATTTGGAACCAGTCTGTTGTTCCATGTCCAGTTCTAACTGTGGCTTCCTGACCTGCATATAGGTTTCTTAAGAAGCAGGTCAGGTGGTCTGGTATTTCCATCTCTTTCAGAATTTTCCAGTTTATTGTGATCCACACAGTCAAAGGCTTTGGCATAATCAATAAAGCAGAAGTAGATGTTTTCCTGGAATTCTCTTGCTTTTTCAATGATCCGGCGGATGTTGGCAATTTGATCTCTGGTTCCTCTGCCTTTTCTAAAACCAGCTTGAACATCTGGAAGTTCATGGTTCACGTACTGTTGAAGCCTGGCTTGGAGAATTTTGAGCCTTGCTTTGCTAGCATATGAGATGAGTGCAATTGTGCAGTAGTTTGAATATTCTTTGGCATTGCCCTTGGAAAGCCCTTATTCAATACCCTGTGATAAACCATAATGAAAAATATGAAAAGAGAGCTTTACCTGAATCACTGCTGTGTAGCAGAGATCATTGTAACCATCTGAAGCCAGCAGCGAAGCCTGTAAAGCAACTATACTTCAATAATTAAAGCATATGGCAGACGTGGGGCCAGCACTGGGAGCGTGTCCACAGCCACAGAGGCCGCCGCCCACTCCTGCTGCACAGGGACACTCTCCCAAGGGTCTGGCCGTTCAGTTATCCGTTCTCACAGTAATTGTTAGATCAAACCACTCAATCTTGGCCGTGGAAAATCTGGCTCCCGATTATCTCAGGTGGCCTCAGCCTGCAGCAGCTTGAAGGATTTTGGTTCCCTGGCCAGAAATTGAGGTCAGGCTGCCGCAGTGAGAATGCCGAATCCTCATCACTAGACCACCAGGGACGGTGGCCAGTGATAAGGCCCCTGGCCCATTGACTTTGCAGAAATGAATTCCACAAAGAAAAGGGAAATAGTGAAACGAGTGCTAATGAGGAGGAAAAAGAATGCATGTGGCTAGACATGCTCAGCAGACTCAGAATCGAGTGCTTGTGGTTGAATCACTTACACAGGGGGCTTCCTCCAGGTTTCCCCTGGCCGATCATCTTGGTTTGCCTGGTTCGGAGCCTGTATTCAGTTTATCTCAGGATCCTCCCACGTGTGCACACTTCTCTTAGTCAAGGTGGATTCACGTGAAGAGGCCTGTCGGTAGGCTGACATCACTCCCTTCTGGCCTCTAAGGAGCCTTTCCATGCATGTATATCAGGAAGCTCTCCTTGAGAATGAGAAATACGTGGTCTCTGTCTGGACCGGACTCAGCTCCTCTTCATCTTGAGGTATCTGTCCACAGGGGGCAAACTCCGGCTGTTCAGCCTGGGGTCCATCTATCTCCTGCCTCACTGAGAAGGGGTTTGTTGGCATGGAGAAAGGATGGGGCAGGGCTCTAAGCTGGCTTTGGTGAGAAGATGTGTGCTCTAACTTGACTGGTAAGTGGAAATGTTACCGAATCGGTCGACTGGAACTGCACCAGGGTCCTAGCCCAAGTTAAGATCTCTTATCTCAGGCCAGGGAGGTTCTTTTCCTGACTGGACTTGAGTAGCCAATAATAAAACCAGCGCTGGGACTGGAACACCACAAGTTTTATTCAATGGCCAAAGAATCAAGAAGCAGGAAACTGGTTCATAAATCAGTTTCAACCCAATTCAGACAGAGACACCAAATATACAGGATGGGGCTTCCCAGTGGCTCAGTGGTAAAGAATCTGCCTGCCAAGCAGGAGATGCAGGTTTGATCCTTGAGTTGAGAAGATCCCCTCCAGAAGGTAATGGCAACCCAATCCAGTATTCTTGCCTGGAAAATCCCAAGGACAGAGGAGCCTGGTGGGCTACAGTCCATGGGGTCAGAAAAGAATCTACATGACTTAGCAGCTAAACAAAGTAAAAGAGAGGGAAATGGAAAGAGTGTGAGGAATATTCCTGACTTATCTGAGAACAGGGGTGTGGCTGGATTCCAAACTGGTGCAGTTCTCCTTGTAGGAATCTCAGTGCTTGTTGTCAAGGCAACTGTCAAACACTCAGTGCTGGTGGGTGTGTCATTTAGCATGTTAATGAATTGCAGTTACAGGGCATGTATAATAAGGCTCAAGGTCTCCTGGAAGTCAAACCTTTCACTGTTTTGGGCCTTGTTCAGTTGCTCAGTCAAGTCTGACTCTGAGAACGCATGGACTGCAGCATGCCAGGCTTCCCTATCCTTCACTGTCTCCCAGAGTTTGCTCAAATTCAGATCCATCCAAACATCTCACCTTCTGTCGCCCTCTTCTCCTCCTGCCCTCAGTCTTTAAAAGCATCAGGGTCTTTTCCAGTGAGTCGGCTTTTCACATCAGGTGGCCAAAGTATTGGAGCTTCAGCATCAGTTCTTCCAATGAATATTCAGGACTGATTTCCTTTAGGATTGACTGGTTGGATCTCCTTGCAGTCTAAGAGACTCTCAAGAGTCTTCAACACCACAGTTTGAAAGCATCAGTTCTTTGGCACACAGCCTTCTTTATGGTCCAATTCTTGCATTGTACATGACTACTGGAGAAACCATAGCTTTGACTATACGGACCTTTCTCAGCAGGGTGATGTCTCTTTTTTAATACACTGCTAGGTTTGTCATAGCTTTCCAAGGAGCAAGTGTCTTTTAATTTCATGGTTGCAGTCACCATCCACAGTGGATGGATTTATGAGCCCAAGAAAATTGTCTGTCATTGTTTCCATTTTTTCCCCTATTTTGAATGTTGAGTTTTAAGCCACCTTTTTCACTCTCCTCTTTCACCTCCATCAAGAGGCTCTTTAGTTCTTCTTCTTCACTTTCTGCCCTTGGGCCTAGTTGGTTCTAACTGGTTCTTATTTCTCTGTGCAGTTTCTTTCTGAAACCTCAAAAAGAATAATTGTTTCCTTTTGCGGGCAGGGCAGGGTGGAACAGACTCTGAGGCAATAGCCTTTTGAGACAGGACACAAACATTAGATAAAGAAGAGGTACAGGTACTTCCCGGTGGCCCACTGACTAAGACTCCACACTCCCAATGCAGGGTACACAGGTTTGATCCCTGGTCAGGGAACTAGATCCCACATGCTGTAACTAAAAGATCCTACATGCCACAGCTAAGACCCAGTACAGGCAAACAAATAGTGAAAAAAATTGTTGAGAGGTACCATTGCTGGCAAGTGATAAAGACTGGCTGGAACTGAAGTAGCTTTGCCAATAGTCTGGTCATTGACCCTTAAAGCTCGTTATACCTGCACAGTAATACTAAGAATCACTCTCCCTTCCACCATGACAGACCCAAGGAAGACCATAAAAAGCCAAAAAATGGGCAGTGGCTCAACTCCTGGGAAATTTCCACCTTATCCCAAAGTAGCAAGAATATTCGCCCCAATCGTTAGCCTATGAGATCACTTAACCCACAACCGCTGCGACCACGAGCCATCTGCCTTCTGCCTGCGGAATGTGTTCTCTCAGTAAACTTGCCCTCCTTTGCTCTGGCTCCGTCCTCCTTCCTCTGGAAGCCAGGGTGCCTCCCTTGGCAGCTGGTCCCAAGGACGCCGGCAAGTCCCGGGACGTGACATCTCTCTCTCCCATAGCACTGGTAACATGGACTCTGTTCACCCCAACTCAATCCAGAGCACTCTCGACCCAGCTGCTACCTTCCTGACAACCACTGCCGAGAAAGAGAGCTTCACACTGTCTCAAGGTTATGGTCAGCCCATCTCTGCAGTGCACAGCCCAGGAACTGGGGTTGGCGTGGTGCCCAGGGCCACCCAGGTGTGGGCAGGCTGAGGACCAGAGCCTGCATCTCCAGCTGCCAGTCAGGAGAGCCCCATTTCTACACCGGCTCTCAGCCCCTTGCTTCGGGGAAAGGGTCTGGGGCTCTCATCCACTCTCGCCCTGGAGTCCATGTCTGTGTGACAGACAATGTCAAAGAAAGGATGTGTGATAAAGCTCAGCAAGTGGGTACACATAAGCTGCGGGGAGGCAGAAGGCCAGGGACTGGAGATGGAGAGCCTCGGTTCAGGTGAGGTTTATTGGCTGGAGGTGTCTTTCCAACAACAGTAATAGTGACCTCTGCAAACTTGTCTGTTCATTCAAAAAGGGGGGAGAGGAACAAAAGATTTGTGAAGCCTAAATGAGATGTTGCTTGAAGAGTACTTTAAAATCTAGACAGGTATGCAAATATAAACCAGACTTTTACAAAACATCCGAGGGAGGGATTTAGTCCTCCAAAGGTAATAACCCTTTAACAGGAACAGCCAAGGAAAAATTCTTCTGGGCTGGAAAACTCCCTGGGCAAGGTACCTATCAACATCACCATCACTATTATCTGAGAGGGGCTGCCACAGGGGATGTAAAATAGTTTCAGTCTAAAAAATCTCTGGGCTTCATTTTCAGGTAAACGTATGGTGGTGGCCTTCTGTATTGTCAATATAACGCCGTGCTGGCTTCAGTGAAGCCTGGAGTCGTCTGAAGGGTACTGGCGCCCTCTGGTGGACACTATGAGAGAAACATCACAGCACCACAGAGGTGCGATGGCTGAGAGGTCGCTAGGGGGCGCTGGAGATGAACTGGACAGCTAGAGCCAAGCAAGAGGCTTCCAGACATTTGGGCGGGAGTCAGAGACTGCCAGTTATGTTTTCGTCTTTTCATGTGCATAGAACGGGGTCTGCTGCTGCTGCTGCTGCTAAGTCGCTTCAGTCGTGTCCGACTCGGAGTCTAGAGGTTTATAAATTGAGGAAAAGCTTACTGGTTCACTCGTGATCATTTAAGATTTGCAATAATCCCTGTTTATCAAGGCACAACTTTGTTCCAGGAGTAGACAAAGCATTTGCTAAACAAATTAAGCCTAGGATTTCTTCACACTTGAGTGTCTGTCTGCTGTTAAAGTCCCAGAACGCCTTGAGAGGGAGTTGGGAAGAAGCGGAGAGGGAAGGAGGGGCTTGGAAAGCAGGAAGTCCCACTTCCTCCTGGGGCCCCGCCTCCTACCATCCCTCCCTGGATGTCCAGGGTGGGCTCTGGGCGCTGATGGGAGGTGGGGGCATGGAGGCCATTGCAGGGAGGCTCTGGCCACATGTCCCTCTGGCAGGAAAGGTGACTTGTGAGCTTCAGGCAGAACTGTGGTCTCTGATGCAGGTTGAATGCACTGGGTGCAGCGAGGGGAGGGGTCTCTGTGAGGGAGGCCTGGCTCACCTGCCTCACGGATGCTCCTGGTGCTTGCAGAAGTCCCTTGATCTACTCACTTGGTTCCTCCAGCAAAAAAGGAGGTGCTTTCTTGGGCAACTTTCTGCGGGTCAGAATCTAGGAATGGGATCCTGTACAAGTACCTCATTCAGTAACCCGCCTCGGCTTCCAGCCCTTCTTCAATTCCCTCCCTTCACCCCTCCACCTGAACCCTCGCTCAGGGCTCTGACCCCCCTTTTCCTGCACAGTAGGCCTTGATGGTCCTGAAAACAGAGCTCAAGTCTATGGCATCCACGATCTGGTCCTTTCTTTCAGGTGAAGGCAGAACTGGGTCATTTCTTCCGCCACTAGAGTGGGTTGAATCCTAAGGAATTTAGGAAAAGAAATGAAAAGGCAACTGATTTCCACATAAAACCAGACTGAAATTCTTACTGTGCTATTGATAATAATTTAAAAAAGCCATTGTTTGAGTGTTTACTATATACTAGGTACTTTGTTTAGTATTCTAGTGTTTATAACAGCCCGGCAAGTACTGTGTTCTCCTTCTTCTATTTGGGAAAGGTGGCAATCAGGGCGGTTAAACGTCTTGCCGCAAGCCACACAGCTACAGATATCAAAATAGACAGGTTAGGCCAAGGTAATAAATGACCCCTGCGTCCCAGTGGCTTAAGTTAAGCCATTTATTCACTTCTCACAAACATTTCGAGTCCATTGTTTTCCTCTGCCCTGTCCTGGCTCTGAGGGCCAGCCTCATGGAGCCGCCAGCCTCAGGGTCTTGCTGGGCGGAGGCCAGAGGCAGGAGAGCTCTGGAGGGTCCTTGCCAGCAACTGCATGAAGGGCACAGCTCCCTGGCCCAACAAACGACTTAGCCCCACCAACCACAGTCTGCATTGTGCTCAGGAGTCGGAGGCCGGCAGTGCTGGGCAGCAGCTTCAGAAAGAGGGAGCTGCCCTCTCTTGGTCTCCTTTACCATCTGGGGCTCTCTCCCCCTTCCTTCCTTCCTTCCTTCCTGTTTCTCTGCTCCTCTCTGCATCTTAACACTGCTCACATTTTCTCCTGGGTTAGCCTAGAAAGAAAAACAAGTTCTCAGGGTGTATCCAATTCATTCCAAACGTTACTAAACACAGCTGACAGCGGTATGCTTGATAGAATTTGTCACTGACTGAAAACTCACAGGACAACAAATTCTACTTGGCAAGCTTTACCAAGTTTGATTAGAAAAAATGGTCATAAAAGAAAATTCACAACTGTGGGTGCTCTAAATGGGTAGAATATATAGATCAGAAGCTGATGATGAATCAATTTTGATGTAAGTGGGAAAGAATTACTGCCAATGAATTTCAATACTGTAGAAGTGAAAAATGGAAAAAGGTACTGCTTACCGGCACAACAGGGAAAATACATTAAGAAATTAAATTGGATTAGAGGAATTTGCTCAGAAAAATGCTTGCTGGGTGAAAATGCATCTGCGTTTTCATCTTCTGTGACCTCTGTGTCCAGGTCAGTGACTTACAGCCCCCGTGGCTTCTGTGAATGTCACTAACCCTCTTTGTACCTTATTTCCATATAGAGCGACTCCAGTCTCAGTATTGAACCTGAAACTCCATCTCTTTGCACACAATCTCTTAACTTTCCATTGGTCCATTAGCCATCACTCCTCCTGTTCCCACGGGCCCATCTCCAGCTCATGTCTGCTGTACACGCTCTTCCTGGGCGATTTCAAACCATCTCATATATTTACTACTATTTTGTGCTGATGACTTCAAGAATTGATATCCTTAACTACAAGTCATGCTTCTTAGCTTTAAATACCAAAAAGACAGATTACCTTGAGCAGAAACAAGGGAATTTATTGGAAAGACAGTAAGTTTCTCAAGAATTCACCAGAAAACTGAGACAATTAGGCTTAGAAAAGGAGCAGGAATCAGAGGTCAGAACCTCTGCCAGGGGGTCAGGCCATTGGGATCATTGATTTAGGACCTCTGGTCCCCTAGGCCACTGGCACCACCGGTCCTGGACGTGGGGATGCTGCTGAGGCACCCGAGGGAGTTCCAACTGCCCTGCCTCTGTGTCACTTCCCCGGGGCAGGGCCATGCTTAGGCGAAGTGCCCATGTTCTGGCTGCCAGGGTGAGGGAAAAGCGACATCCGGTCTTAGTGGGGGCAGGGGAGGCCCCCTTCCTCTCACCAGAAAATTTACACTGTGGCAGATTTTGCAAACATAGGAAGTCGAATCAGGGCCAGGGAGCACACAAAGCCTCAGTAGTTACCAGATGGTCCTTTATGTAAGGTTTGCGGACCTCTCTCTGAGGTTGATCAGTCACAGACTTGAAGGCTGACCGGTCGTGAGAATTTTCAGCCAGACTTGTGTTATCCTTGGCCTCCTGTCATTTGCTTCTGGTTGATTGCAGGTGAAAGTACCAAAAGCCACCTTTCTTGTCGAGGCAGAGATTTTTAAGTCTGAAGGCTCTGGCTATTTGCTTACTGACCTTTGCGCCCAGTTTATTCCTCAGCCTACTCCCAGTTTAATGGTGGTTCTCTTGAGGCCACTGGGAACAACTGGTTTGTAGAGGAAATTAATGCCCCTACATTCTGGGCCACTGGGTGATTCTCTTGTCTAAGAGAGAGATCCCAAAGGGAGATGCTTGAGAAAGGTTAGGGCCATGCCACAGACTTATTTCTTGCTCACAAGCTGTCTCCTAATTTAAAAATGCTCCACTTCAGTGATTTAAATCAGTTAGCTTTGCTTTTTGACCCACAAAAGCCCCACATTCTGCAAGTTGAGTGCAGGCTGCCGACAGAATTGTACTGCCTTCTGCCCCTCACTGCGGACTGTTTCTCCTATGTTATTTTAAAAAGGGACAGAGTACCCCAAATATCAATGACCTCAGATATGCAAATGATACTACCCTTATGGCAGAGAGTGAAGAAGAACTAAACAGCCTCTTGATGAAAGTGAAAGAGGAGAGTGAAAAAGTTAGCTTAAAACTCAACATTCAGAAAACAAAGATCATGGCATCCGGTCCCATCATTTCATGGGAAATAGTGTCAGACTTTATATTTTGGGTTCCAAAATCACTGCAGATGGTGATTGCAGCCATGAAATTAAAAGATGCTTACTCCTTGGAAGAAAAGCTATGACCAACTTAGATAGCATATTAAAAAGCAGAGATATTAGTTTGCCAGCAAAGATCCACCTAGTCAAAGTGATGATTTTTCCAGTGGTCATGTATGGATGTGAGAGTTGGACTGTGAAGAAGGCTGAGCGCCAAAGAATTGATGCTTTTGAACTGTGGTTTTGGAGAAGACTCTTGAGAGTCCCTTGTACTACAAGGAGATCCAACCAGTCCATCCTAAAGGAAATCAGTCCTGAATATTCATTGGGAAGACTGATGCTGAAGCTGAAACTTCAATACCTTGGCCACCTGATGTGAAGAACTGACTCATTGGAAAAGACCAATGCTGGGAAACATTGAAGGCAGGAGGAGAAGGGATGACAGAGGATGCAATGGTTGGATGGCATCACCACCATGAGTTTGAGTAAGCTTCAGGAGTTGGTGATGGACAGGGAAGCCTGTTGTGCTGCAATCCATAGGGTCACAAAGAATTGGACATGACTGAGCAACTGAAATCAAAACCAAATATTTTGATTGTTTCCAGAACCACAGGCTGGATTCACACCTCTCAAGGTGTTGCAAGTGACAATTTGACCAAATGTTTTGCATGATATAATACACATCCCTGGTTTTTGGCATGAAATGATTCTTTCTGGCCACTTCTAAATCAGTGCCACACTTTTAGGTACCAGCGTCTAGACAGCAGAGGTGATGGTGGTTTAGTCTGATTCTTGCAACCTCATGGGCTGTGGTCTGCCAGCTTCCTCTGCCCATGGGAGTCTTCAGGGAATACTGGAGTGGGTTGCCATTTCCTCCTCCAGGGGATCTTCCCAACCCAGGGATTGAACCCGGGTCTCCTGTGCTGCAGGCAGATTCTTTACTGACTGAGCTACTAGGGAAGTTGCATAGGATACAGATATCCTATCCTAGACAGCATAGGATACAGATTTTTCTGGGTATTAGAGAGACCCCAAACAGTGATTTATCTAGAATTTGCCCATTTCTCATGTCACTGTCTAAAGGTGAGCAGCCTAGGGTTGGTACGGAAGCTCTGCTTTAACAGGTTGTCCAGGGATTTCCCTGGTGGTCCAGTGGCTGAGAATCTGCCTGCCATTGCAGGCAACATGGGTTTGATCTCTGGTCTGGGAAAATCGCACATGCTTGGAGCAACTGAGCCTGTGGGCCACAGCTACTGAAGCCAGTGCACCGCAACAGAGCAGCCCCCACTCTCTGCAGCTAGAGAGAGTCTTTGAGCAGCAACAAAGTCCCAGCACGGTCAGAAAATAAAGAGGTTGTCCAGAGATCCAGACTCTTACCTTGTTGCTCTCCTCTGCCTCAGGTGTTGCCCCCGCCCCAGACCATTTTTCATGCCATAGGATGGAGTGAATCTGCCATCTTCCCCACCCCCATCCCCTTTAATATGGGTTTGATCCTTGGCTGGGGAACTAAGATCTCACATACTGTGTGGCACAGCCAAAAAAAAAAAAAGCATTCCCTGAAAATGGCCTACCTATCTTTCTTTGCACATCTCATTGGCCATAGCTAGTTGTGTAATGACACAGAACTGAAAGGAGGCTGCAGATGCAGCCTAGAGAGAGCTGATGATGGTGGACATCATCATCAATTAATCCCCACCAGTTCAGGCCAGAGCCTTGATTACCACCGCCGCCCTGCAGTCTACTGTAACTACCGTGATTATCTTGCTTTTGTCGGTTGAGTGCCTGAAATCAACTGCTTCCACTCTGTAGCTTTCCTTTTCCGTTAAAATCAAGGATCCTGTTTCAGCTGCATCTAAATGTATCATTGGTTTATGGACACTGGTCATGACATTGCTTTTTGGAGATGCTGGTCATCTACTCACCAATGCCTTCTGATCTTCTGGGGATAAGATAGGTGTATGGGCAGGTCATACATGATACATCCTCTACAACATTTCTATATCACTCAGTTTTTGAATTCTTTTCCCCATCATTCCATAGAATTTCATCTTGCACGAAGCACTGTTGAATCCAGAGTAAGTCGATAACTGACAGGGCCATTAGGACCACTTACAGTGACTGGAGCTGGGACACTGACTCCTGATTTCTGGTGAGCATACTCCTGATTAAGTAATGATGTGAAATTACATGCTCCCATAAGGCAGTGTCCCTCCCTCTTAGGAATGAAGGACTTTCTTCCTCAGCAGCTGGGAGAGTTGCTGGCAGTGGGCCTCAGCTGGCAACCCCCTCAGGGCTGAAGAAAACATCACTGCCCTGGGTCATGCCCCTTTCTGGAGCAGCCACAGCCAAGGTTAGTCAAAGCTGGACACTTGGCCCCAACTTTTGTGCAATTCCAAATGGCCATCTCAGTTCCGAAGCCTGCAGTGGGGCTGGCTGAAGCCTCTGCTGGGGGTGCACCCAGCTCAGCCTCTCTGCCCACCTCTGCTTCGGTCTCTTCTACTCCACAGACGGTCCCCAGTGAAAGTCACTCAGTCATGTCCCAACTCTTTATGGACTGTAGCCCGCCAGGCTCCTCTGTCCATGGGATTCTCCAGGCAAGAACACTAGAGTGGGTAATGTTTCCTTCTCCAGGGGATCTTCCAGACTCAGGGGTTGGACCCGGGCCTCCCGCACTGCGGGCAGATTCTTTGCTGGCTGAGCCACCAGGGTCTCTGGAGCACTCCCTAATTAAAGCTCTGCTAACAATCCCCACCTAGGTCCGAAATTCTTTTGATGAAGATTTAACTTTACAAGTACAGTTGACCCTTGAACAGCCCTTGGGTAGAGGACTGACCTCCTGCACAGCTGAAAGTCCACATATGTATTTGGCCCTCCATGTAGACAGTTTCTGTGTTCTTCCCTATCTGCAGATTCAACCAACTGCTGAGTTGCAGCACTGTGGTATATACTGTTGAAAAAATCTGCATATAAGTGGATCCATGTAGTTCAAATCTGTGTTGTTCATGGGTCAACTGTGATTGTTCCCAACCCTCCTCACCTGCCCCCTACTTCCAGGCTGTGCTGGGGTCTGACTTTAGCTATAGAGTGATAAGAAATGAGTGAGGGAGGGAATTCCCTGGTGGTTTAGTGGTTAGGACTCTGAGCTTCCACTGCACGGGGCGTGGGTTCAATCCTTGGATGGGAAACAGATACTACGTGCCATAATAAAGAAAAAAGAAATGATGGAGCAAGGAAGGGCTTGAGTAGAACTGGCTTCCTTCTGTGCTAAAAGGTGTGAAGGGAGTTATAGATCTTCAAGTTAGGCATCAGACAGGGTGGGGATGTGTTTCAGTTGACAAGGGAGATATGGTGGAGGTTCAGTGCTCAGAGCTCTATGAGTGCAGATTTCCCCAGATATCTTTATTATAATTTTTGGGGGGTCAATCTTTCCTGACCGATGCCCTAGCCTTCCCATGATACACCTGGGGAACTTAGTCAACTCGATAGATACTGAAGTTTGTCAGGGCAACTCTGTGCTTGGTTTCCAGCTATTTGGGCCTCAGAGGGGTGTAGATAAGACAGCACATTATTAGACAGCTATGGGTTGAAA
>SJYC01142224.1:0-11809 GCA_006408675.1 Madoqua kirkii
TATACACATCTAGAAAAACTGGTAAACAGATAAACATTACTAAATTTTTAAAAGTAGGATTTTTTTGTGTGATTATTTACATATATACACACATATTGCTTTTGAAGTTATTTTCCATTATAGGTTGTTACAAGATATTGACTATATAGTTCCCTGAGGCACACAGTAAACCTTTATCACTTGTGTGTATATCTATTTTTTAAATTAGAAATCTAGCATTCATATTAAGTCAAACAAGTGGAATCAAAATGTCATAAATTTTTAGTTAAGCAAAAATTCATAAGTTTTCTAAAATATGCATTTTACACATTATTTATATATAGGTATACGTGGATTTTCCTACTGTGCTTGATAAAGGCTTGAGAAAGACTATAAAAAAGGGAGAGATGGAGAAATTGAGAAAACAAACTAAATGAAATGGGAGCACTGAATATGAAATAGAAGAAGTAAAGCAAACTAGATAAAAGTAAAAGATGCTCGTATGGTCCAGTTGTTTTTGAACATGGTTGCTCATTAGAAACTTATCTGGAGCTCTGGCAAAAATATCTGGATCTCTGGCAGAAAGAGCTCTGGACATTTGTATTTTTCAAAAAAATTCCGAGATAATTCTATATGCATCTGGATTTTAAAAAGTGATTACAAGTCTTTCTATTATTTGGTGACTTCCCTGCTGGCTCAGACAGTAAAAGCGTCTGCCTACAATACAGGAGACCCAGCTATGATTCCTGTGTCAGGAAGATCCCCTGGAGAAGGAAATGGCAACCCACTCCAGTACTCTTGCCTGGAAAATCCCATAGACAGAGGAGCCTGGTAGGCTACAGTCCATGCGGCTGCAAAGAGTCAGACAGGACTGAGTGACGTCACTTTCACTTTGGTGATATAGAATTCTACTGTTTTTCTGTTGACCAATCATGATACAGTGGTATTAAGTAATAGTTATATAATCATAATAGTGAAAGATGTTTATCAGTTTTCACAGTTGATAGCCAAACAAAAAATAAAAGATAATTACAACTGCAAACCATAATGGGGATATGATTAACTTAACAATACGAAATAATTACATACAATTTGCGGGTGTGTGTGTGAGGGGTCAAGCAGAGTGATGTGGTACATGGAAGTGCATACATGCTCACGTTTTCATCTGTTCAGCCAGTCTGTCTGTTGGCTGGTACGTTTAACCCACTTTCGTTTAATGTAATTATCAATATGTATGATCCTATTACCATTTTCTTAATTGTTTTGGGTTTATTTTCTGTAGGTAGGTCTTTTCCTTCTTTTGTTTCTTCCCTAGAGAATTTCCTTTAGCACTTATTGTAAAGCTGGTTTGGTGGTGCTGAATTCTCTTAACTTTTGCTTGTCTGGAAAGCTTTTGATTTCGCCGTCAAATCTGAAGGAGAGTCTTGCTGGGTTGAGTATTCTTGGTTGTAGATTCTTCCCTTTCAAATATGTCATGCCATTCATTCCCTTCTGGCTTATAGAGTTTGTTGAGAATTCATCTGATAGCCTGATGGGAGTCCCCCTTGTATGTTATTTATTGGTTTCCCTTGTTGCTTTTAGTATTTTAACTTTTGTCAGTTTGATTCCTATATGTCTTGGCATGTTCCTTCTTGGGTTTATCCTGCCTGGGACTCTTTGTGGAAGCAGGGAGTCTTAACTACTGGAAAGTGAAAGTCGTGTCTGACTCTTTGCAACCCATGGACTGTAGCCTGCCAAGCTCTTCTGTCATGGAATTCTCCAGGAAAGAATACTGGAGTGAGCAGCCGTTCCCTTCTCCAGGGGATCTTCCTGACTCAGGGATCAAACCTGGGTCTCCTGCATTGCAGGCAGATTCTGTACTGTCTGAGCCACCAGGGAAGTCTTGGACTGCCAGGGAAGTCTGTCTATTGATTTCTTATCCCCTAGACTGCCTACTTTCACTTTTCTTTTGAAGCAACTAGACTTGGAAAGAATGGAACTTTGTGACTTCTTTAATGAGAAAGGAAAAGTCTTAGGGTGACTGGAGAAGAACTCATTGGACAAATTAGGGCCTGTAGTATGGTAGTGTGATAAGGAACTTTGATTTGAAAATTGGGTTTCAGTTAATCAGAGCCTAGTGGGAATACCCTGGAAGCCAATGATGGGAAATGTCTCATTCATAAAAATAGGTGAGGACTTGAGAAGTATATTTGGCATCATCTGTTTGGGGGTGATAATGGAATCCACTGGAGTTACCCAGAGAGAAGAGCAAAGCTCCAAACAGAGGGCTCTGCAGTCTATTCTTTGCAGTGTGTTGGGACTGAAGCCTAGTGAGCCATCAGTTGATCAGATGAACAAGTGTTCCGATATGTTCCTGATTGTAAACCTTATTGTTACCAGTGCAGAAGAGGCAGGTGAGCTGTAATGTGAACCTTCTGAAGAAAATGTCTCACTGGAAGGAGTAACTGGTGGTGGACTATCTGCTCCTGGGATAGGGTTTCTGTGACCCTCTCAAATTCCATCACCTAGGTAGTTGCCAGTCAAACATTCATGGAGGTTCCTATGATAATAGTATGTGATGTTTAAAGCCCATGCCATGAGGAGATTGGTTTTGATTTTTAATGACCTCAGACATCCAGTAGGGGCATTGGAGACTAAAAGAAGACTAAAAACAATCTAAGACTAGGTTCTGCCAGCAACCAGACCATAGCGATTTACTGAGAAATAAAACCCCAATCTTTACTAACATGAATGTTCAGGGGAAACCCCTATGAACCCTCTTGGTTACAGACTAAAAATCTGTATTGCCAACTATTCTTGTGACAGGAACAGAAACTGTTCTAAAAAGTTCAAATGAAGAAAAATCAGTTAACTTTGCTCTTGATTTCCTCAGAGTGTGACAAAATGGTCCTCTGAATCTACACTGGACCGAAACGCTTGTTAAAGTTACATTGATTGTGCTTAGTTAGATGCACAGTTCAGAAAAGTCTATCATCCAATTCTGCTTTATGAAGTGAAAGTCATTCAGTCATGGTCGACTCTTTGTGACTGCATGAACCATACAGTCCATGGAATCCTCCAGTCCAGAATACTGGAGTGGGTAGCCTTTCCCTTCTCCAGGGGATCTTCCCAACCCAGGGATCGAGCCCAGGTCTCCTGCATCGCAGGTGAATTCTTTACCAGCTGAGCCATAAGGGAAGCCCAAGAATACCAGAGTGGGAGGCCTATTCCTTTCTCCAGCAGATCTTCCCAACCCAGGAATCAAACCAGGGTGTCCTGAATTGCAGGCAGATTCTTTACCAATGAAGCTATGAGGGAAGCCCTCCAATCTTGCTTTATTGGCCATGAAATGATTTTCTTTTCATACATTATTGAAAGCCCTACGTTTAATACAGTCAAAGGCATATAAATGCTAGAAACGAGTAGAGCTACTCTTCGTGATCTAATAAGAACCTTAAGAGCAAAGCATGTGGAGCAGGGAGAGGGTGTTAATCAGGAATGACATCGGGGGATGGGCCAGTCTCTTGGTCACACCTCTCCTTTCTGCATTAGGAGGAGTAATTGTTTTGGTTCATGCTATTTTCAGTTTTATACTGAGATTGAGGAGATAATGTGAGCTAGAAAGTTGGAGTTTAAGCTATTTCACTCCAGTTTAAGTAGAACAAATCAGATACAGACTTTAAGACAAAAAGCAGAGACAGGAGGAATGTTTCATAATATCAGCTCATTAGGAAAACATAATTGTAAATGCTTATGTGTCTAGTAACAAAACACATGAAGCATAAATCTCTTTTAGTGATTAAACCACTAGACAAAAATCAGTAAAGACAAATGATCTGAATACTGTCAACCACCTTAACTTAGTTGATATTATTAAATCAATATCTTACAGTTGCAGGATGCTCATTATTTTCAAATGTGCATGAAGTGTTTACAAAGATAGATTATATGAGGCCACAAAACAAGACAATAAAAAGGATTCAAATCATACAATGTTCTCTGACTACCATGTATTTAGAATAGAAATCAATAGGATATTTAGGAAAACAAGATATTTGAAGTAAACCACATGCTTCTAAACTACCTATCACTGAAGAGTGAAGTTAGAATAATACTTTTAACTGAAATAAAAATGCAGCTTTCAAATTTTATGGATTGTGGCTATAGCAGAACATAGAGGGAGATTTACACATTTGTATGTAGCACTGGAGTGGCGAGTGGTGACTGCGTGGTGCTGGAGTGGCTGAGAGAAGATACCCCATGTCCAAGGTAAGAGAAACTCCAGCAAGATGGCTGGTGCTGAGAAAGGGCATCAGAAGGCAGACAGAAGGAAAACCACAGTCACAGAAAACTGACCGATCTAATCACATGGGCCACAGCCTTGGTTGCTGAGTCACCTCAGTCATGTCCGACTCTGTGCGACCCCGTAGACTGCAGCCCACCAGGCTCCCCCGTCCCTGGGATTCTCCAGGCAAGAACACTGGAGTGGGTTGCCATTTCCTTCTCCAACAGCCTTGTCTAACTCAATGAAACTGAGCCATGCTGTGTAGGGCCACCCAAGACAGATGGGCCATAGTGTAGAGGTCTGACAAAATGTGGTCCACTGGAGAAAGGAATGGGAAACAACTTCAGTATTCTTGCCTTGAGAACTCCATGAACAGTATGCAAAGGTAAAAAGATAGGACACTGAAAGATGAACTCCCCAGGTCAGTAGGTGCCCAATATGCTACTGGAGATCAGTGGAGAAATAACTCCAGACAGAATGAAGAGACAGAGCCAAAGCAAAAACAACACCCAGTTATGGTGATGAAAGCAAGGTCCAGTGCTGTAAAGAGTAATAATTGCATAGGAACCTGGAATGTCAGGTCCATGAATCAAGGCATATTGGAAGTAGTCAGACAGGAGATGGCAAGAGTGAACGTCAATCTTTTAGGAATCAGTTTGAACTAAAAGGGACTGGAATTGGTGAATTTAACTCAGATGACCATTATATCTACTATGTGGGCAAGAATCCCTTAGAAGAAATGGAGCAGCCATCATAGTTAACAAAAGGGTCCGAAATGTAGTACTTGGATGCAATCTCAAAAATGCCAGGATGATCTCTGTTTCCCAGGCAAACCGTTCAATATGACAGGAATCCAAGTCTATGCCCCGGCTAGTAACACTGAAGAAGCTGAAGTTGAATGGTTCCATGAAGACCTACAAGATCTTTTAGAACTAACACGCAAAAAAAGATGTCCTTTTCATTATAGGCACTGGAATGCAAAAGTAGAAAGTCAAGAAACACCTGGCTGATGCTAAGTTGCCTCAGTCATGTCTGACTCTGTGCGATCCCATAGACTGCAGTGGGTTGCCATTTCCTTCTCCAATGCATGCATGCATTCCAAGTTGCTTCAGTCTTGTCCAACCCTGTGCGACCCCATAGACAGCAGCCCACCAGGCTCCTCTGTCCATAGGATTCTCTAGGCAAGAATACTGGAGTGGGTTGCCATCTCCTTCTCCAGAAACACCTGAAGTAACAGGCAAATTTGGCCTTAGAGTACAGAATGAAGCAGGGCAAAGGCTAATAGAGTTTTGCCAAGAGAACTCATTCCTCATGGCAAACACCCTCTTCCAACAACACAAAAGAAGAGTCTATACATGAACATCACCAGATGGCCAACACTGAAATCAGATTGATTATATTCTTTACAGCCAAAGATGGCGAAGCTCTATACAGTCAGCAAAAACAAGACCGGGAGCTGACTGTGGCTCAGATCATGAACCCTTTATTGCCAAATTCAGACTTAAATTGAAGAAAGTAGGGAAAACCACTAGACCATTCAGGTATGATCTAAATCAAATCCCTTATGATTATACAGTGGCAGAGAGAAATAGATTTAAGGGACTAGATCTGATAGAGTGCCTGATGAATTATGGATGGAGGTTCGTGACATTGTATAGGAGACAGGGATCAAGACCATCCCCATGGAAAAGAAATGCAATAAAGCAAAATGGCTGTCTGGAGAGGCCTTACAAATAGCTGTGAAAGGAAGAGAAGTGAAAAGCAAAGGAGAAAAGGAAAGATATACCCATTTGAATTCAGAGTTCCAAAGAATTGCAAGGAGAGATAAGAAAAGACTTCCTCAGTGACCAGTGCAAAGAAATAGAGTAAAACAACAGAATGGGAAAGACTAGAGATCTCTTCAAGAATTTAGAGGTACAAAGGGAATATTTCATGCAAAGATGGGCTCATAAGGGATAGAATTGGTATGGACCTAACAAGCAGAAGATATTAAGAAGAAGTGGCCAGAATACACAGAAGAACTGTACAAAAAAGATCTCCATGACCCAGGTAATCACGATGGTGTGATCACTCACCTAGAGCCAGACATCTGGAATGTGAAGTCAAGTGGGCCTTACGAAGCATCACTACAAACAAAGCTAGTGGAGGTGATGGAATTCCAGTTGTGCTATTTCAAATCCTAAAAGATGATGCCGTGAAAATGCTACACTCAATATGCCAGCAAATTTGGAAAACTCAGCAGTGGCCACAGGACTGGAAAAGGTCAGTGTTCATTCCAATCCAAAAGAAAGGCAATGCCAAATGCTCAAACTACTGCACAGTTGCACTCATCTCACATGCTAGTAAAATAATGCTCAAAATTCTCCAAGCCAGGCTTCAACAGTATGTGAACCGTGAACTGCCAGATGTTCAAGCTGGTTTTAGAAAAGGCAGAGGAACCAGAGATCAAATTGCAAACATCCACTGGATCATCAAAAAAGCAAGAGAGTTCCAGAAAAACATCTATTTCTGCTTTATTGACTATGCCAAATCCTTTGACTATGTGGATCACTATAAACTGTGGAAAATTCTGAAAGAGATGGGAATACCAGACCACCTGACCTGCCTCTTGAGAAACCTATATGCAGGTCAGGAAGCAACAGTTAGAACTGGACATGGAACAACAGACTGGTTCCAAATAGGAAAAGGAGTACGTCAAGGCTATATATTGTCACCCTGCTTATTTAACTTACGTGCAGAGTACCTCATGAGAAATGCTGGGCTGGATGAAGGCCAGATGGAATCAAGATTGCTGGGAGAAATATCAAAACCTCAGATATGGAGATGACACCACCGTTATGGCAGAAAGTGAAGAAGAACTAAAGAGCCTCTTGATGAAAGTGAAAGAGGAGAGCGAAAAAGTTAGCTTGAAGCTCAACCTTCAGAAAACTAAGATGCTGTCATCCGATTCCATCACTTGATAGGAAATAGATGGGGAAACAATGGAAGCAGTGAGAGATTTTTTTTGGGTGAGGGTATCTCCAAAATCACTGCAGATGGTGATTGCAGTCCTGAAATTAAAAGATGCTTATTCCTTGGAAGAAAAGTTATGATCAACCTAGACAGTATATTAAAAAGCATAGAGACAAACAAAGGTCTTCAATAACCTCAGATATGCAGATGACACCACCCTTATGGCAGAAAGTGAAGAGGAACTAAAAAGCCTCTTGATGAAAATGAAAGAAGAGAGTGAAAAAGTTGGCTTAAAGCTCAACATTCAGAAAACGAAGATCATGGCATCTGGACCCATCACTTCATGGCAAATAGATGGAGAAACAGTGGAAACAGTGTCAGACTTGATTTTTCTGGGCTCCAAAATCACTGCAGATGGTGATTACAGCCATGAAATTAAAAGACGCTTACTCCTTGGAAGGAAAGTTATGACCAACCTAGATAGTATACTCAAAAGCAGAGACATAACTTTGCCAACAAAAGTCCATCTGGTCAAGGCTATGGTTTTTCCAGTAGTCATGTATGGATGTGAGAGTTGGACTGTGAAGAAGGCTGAGCACTGAAGAACTGATGCTTTTGAACTGTGGTGTTGGAGCAGACTTGAGAGTCCCTTGGACTGCAAGGAGATCCAACCGGTCCATCTTAAAGGAGATCAGCCCTGGGATTTCTTTGGAAGGAATGATGCTAAAGCTGAGGGATTTCTTTGGAAGGAATGATGCTAAAGCTGAAACTCCAGTACTTTGACCACCTCATGTGAAGAGTTGACTCATTGGAAAAGACTCTGATGCTGGGAGGGATTGAGGGCATGAGGAGAAGGGGATGACAGAGGGTGAGATGCCTGGATGGCATCACTGAGTCGATGGACATGAGTTTGAGTGAACTCCAGGAGCTGGTGATGGATAGGGAGGCCTGGTGTGCTGTGATTCATGGGGTCCCAGAGTCGGACACAACTGAGCAACTGAACTGAACTGAACTGAACTGAGGATGTATAATTGTGGATTTGAGAGCTTGGATGTGGGATCTCAGAATCAGATTCAGAGGGGTGACTGTAAAGTTATATACAGATTTTTGACTGCAAGTGGGTTCAGTCCAGTCCCCCGTGTTGTTCAAAGCTCTACTGTGTACACGTACATAGAAGTATTATATAATGTATGATCGTACAGATGATAGATGCATAGCTATCTATCCACCAAGAGCATCAGTACCAGAAAATGACTCATGTGATCACAGAGAGTGACTAGGCCCAGGAACTGTGGGCAGCACCTGGAGACCCAGCAGAGTTGATCCAAATGCCCAAGGCTTAGGGAGTGGGTGTTTCAGCTTGAGTTCAGAATAAAAAGCTGATTTCTAGTCTGAAAGGGATCAGGCCAGAGAAATTCCCTTTGCTTGGGGAAGGTCAGCCTTTTGATTTACCCAGGGCTTCAATTGATTGGATGAGGCCCGCCCACATTATGGAGGACAATCTGCCTAATACCGTCTATGATTCAGAGGTTGATCTCTCATGTGCCCTCACAGGCACAAACAATGTGCTGTTTGAATGCCTCTGTGGCCTAGTCTTCCAGGTAGGGCTAGTAGTAAAGAATTCACCCCCCAAAACAGGAGACATGAGAGATGTGGGTTCCATCCTTGGGTCGGGAAGATCCCTTGGAGAAGGAAATGGTAACCCACTCTAGCATTCTTGCCTGGAGAATCCATGGACAGAGGATCGTAGTGGGCCAGGGTCCATAGGGTCGCAAAGAGTCAGACATGACTGAAGCATCTTAGCAAGCGAGTACACGCTTGGCCTCATCAAGTCGACACAGAAAATTAACCATCACATTTGCCTATGGACAGAGGAAGTCTTTATCCCTAAATGGTTCACTCTCCCATTTCCTCCTAGATGAGAACTCTTCTGTTTAGAAGCATTATCTCGCACACTTAGGTTTTAAAGAAAAGCATCCGTTTTTCTACAAGCTGTATGATTTCTAACATTATCGCGGTCCCCTGAGAGCAGCAACAGTTTTTCCCTTGGTGTATAATCGTGTTATTGGTCTACTACTTTGCTTGTCTCTAAGGCTTGTAGATCATTTGACTTGTGCAGATTCAAATTTTATTTAAATTTTGACTCCAGCCATTATTTCTCAACCAACCCAAGGGTTATAGGCTCTGCATTTGACCCCAATATTGCAACCTATGAACCAGTTTCCTTAGTGTGAAATTGCATTATGGAGGAGGCTCCCCTGTGTCCATTATCTGGGCGTTTCGGTGACAGAGCTCTCAGAGAGGAAGGATACTGTAAATCAGGACGGGCCAGGAGGGCCAAGCGGGGAGGATAATAGTGTTAAGGCCACCATGGTAATTTCTCCTATCCTTAACACCATAGAAATAGCTCTGTGAAGAATGGCTATGAGGTGTTTCTTCCTGGCAACTTGTCAAAGGAAGAATATTTTATGCAAATGGGAATATTTCTGTTCCGAGAAATAATAGATCTGGAATGATTTCATTCTTGTGTTGAACCGGGCAAGGTTTACCTTTAAAAGATAGGTTGGCCCTTACCAGTGTTACTTTTTGAGTGGAGAGTGAATACCGAGAAGATATTAATTGTTCGACATTAAGCTAATAGCAGGCAACCTGCGTACCATACTTTGAGAGGTCATCGGTAAAAAATTGGTTAAAGAATAATTGAGTGGGTTGAATTACTTAAATAGGTACTGAAAATGATAAAATAAAGTCAGTTGCAGGAGGATTAAAAAAAAAAAGGTGCCAGTGAAATGCTGAAATAGTGACCTTTGGTGATCAGATTGGTGTCCGACCAGGAGAAATTGAATCTTTAAATGAGTTCTTTTAATTGGTTTCTTCCATTTTGATTCAGAAAGATTTCCCAACAACCAAGAAATGCTGGAAATAAAATGTGAAAAGAAATGTGATTTTCTGGCCTTTTTGTCTTCACTTCCTCCAGTTTTGCTCCTATGAGAAATGGTACAAAGCATGTGCTATTTTGGCAAGATTGGTTCCGGTCTCCTTGGCAGTGGACCTCAGCCTCAGATTCTAAGTAAGCCTTGAGGGCTGTTGGCAAAGTAGTATCTCCAGCACTGGATTAAGTAACAGGCCTGTGTGTGCTAAGTTGTGTCTGACTCTCTGTGACCTTATGGACTGTAGCCCACCAGGCTGCTCTGACCAAGGGATTCTCCGATCAAGAATACTGGAGTGGGTCGCCATGCCCTCCTCCAGGGGATCTTCCTGACCCAGGAATAGAACCTGTATCTCTTACATCTCCTGCATTGGCAGGCAGGTTTTTTACCTTTAGTGCTACCAGTGTGATAAGACATAATCTTCGTTCTTGCAGTTACCTTGAAGTTTAACAGGGAAGACAGACAATAAATGAATTCATTATAATGTGGTGGATGCTAGACACAGGATGCTTTGGAAGCACTTACCAAAAAAGAATTGCTGCTTCTGAACTGTGGTGCTGGAGAAGACTCTTGAGAGTCCCTTGGACTGCAAGGAGATCCAACCGGTCCATCCTAAAGGAGATCAGTCCTGAATATTCACTGGAAGGACTGATGCTGAAATTGAAGCTCCTATACTTTGGCCACCTGATGTTAAAAACTGACTCCTTGGAAAAGACCCTGATGCTGGGAAAGATTGAAGGCAGGAGGAGAAGGGGATGACAGAGGGTGAGATGGTTGGATGGCATCACTGACTTAATGGACATGAATCTGAGCAATCTCTGGGAGATAGTGAAGGATAGGGGAGCCTGGTATGCCTAACTGACTCCTTGGAAAAGACCCTGATGCTGGGAAAGATTGAAGGCAGGAGGAGAAGGGGATGACAGAGGGTGAGATGGTTGGATGGCATCACTGACTTAATGGACATGAATCTGAGCAATCTCTGGGAGATAGTGAAGGATAGGGGAGCCTGGTATGCCACAGTCCATGTTGTTGCAAGAGTCTGACATTACTTAGAGACTCAACAACAACCAACAAGTGAATACGTTGTATTTTGATTCTGATAGAGTCTATATTTCATTTCTTCTCTTCCTGAAGGTGTTAGTTGCTAAGTCGTGTCCAACTCTTTGCAGTCCCATGGACTGTAGCCTGTCAGGCTCCTTTGTCCATGGAATTCTCTTCTCTTCCTATGGGTCAGTATTTATAGCTATCCATTTTAGGTACATGTGAATAATGACCACAAAAAAGCACCTTGTGTATCTTCTGGTCCAAATCATCAGGAAACATGTGGCTAGAGATATAGAGAAACAACTACACAGGGAGTCTCTCAGTTTAGCTGGCTGCTACGATTGAAAAATAATGCAGGAGACCTGGCACAAGCTTAATTTCTATTTTCTTGAGTGAAAAGTAAAATATTAATTTATGTTGAAAACAAATCCTTTCATAGTTAATAGTGCTTTTTTCCTTACTGAGGTGATCAATTGCCTGTTAATTTCTATAATTTATACTCATTACTTGAGGTTTTTCATTTCTTGTTTCTGTGCATTTCTATTAAATAATATCTCTAAGGGGTGTATTTTATAGTGATTTTAAAAGAATCATTGTAAGAAAATTGTGATTACAAAATCTATCAACAATGCCATGCCAA
>SJYC01142225.1:0-85716 GCA_006408675.1 Madoqua kirkii
GGTACCATTTTAAAAGGAATGTCCCCAACAAAAAGATTCTCAAGCCCCTATGCAAAAACTTCTAGTCTTGACTGTCATCAATAATTTTGCTTTTTCAAAAAATTAACATAAATCTTTTCATTTTAGAAAAGTAAAACAAGTCGAGAGTAAAAAAAAAAAACTTTAAAGTATAAGGTGTTGTAATAGTAGCAAACATATGTGTAGTACTTACTATACGCTGGTCATTCTGTGTGACCTGTGTGTTCATTTTATCCTCACAGTGTTGTGAGGTAGTAAACAATTATCTCCTATTTTATAGATGGAGATCATGAGGCCAAGAGGACAGGTAGCTGCTTGGAAGTCACACAACTGGGTGACACCAATGAACTAGGATCCAGCCCTTTCTGATTTCTAGGTGTTTATTTTTGCTTCTGGACAGAGAAAGATGTTCGGTCTTTTTCTACATAGATATTCACCTGCAGAAAAGATGTTATACATGTTATATTATTATCTACCTTTTTCACTGTATAAGATGCCTATCTTTATGTAATAGCAATTATATCACAGCATCCCATTTAAGAGATGCATGGTGTTTGTCATTCAGTTGCCTTCCATTCTTTGTGACCCCATGGGCTGTAGCCTGCCAGGCTTCTCTATCCATGAGATTCTTCAGGCAAGAATACTGGAGTGGGTAGCCATTCCTTTCTGCTAGGGATGTTCCTGACCCAGGGATTGAATCCGGGTCTCCTGCATTGCAGGTGAATTTTGTACCCTTTCTCTCATCTCCTCCCCTACGCTGCAGCCTGCAGACCTCACCTCCCTCCTAAGCTTCAGATCTCATTCTCTACTGCCTATGGGGCCACCGTGGAAGCATCCTGATTTCCAAACACATATCTGAAACTAAATGTATTTTCTTTTTTCCAAAGCATATGTCTCTTCCAAAAAATGCTGGGTGAAACTCCTCTGCACCATTCAGTCTTCATTGTGAAGGGTGCGGATGCTCAGTGGCCGTCTCCCAGGCACCTGACCACAAGGTTCTGAATCATCTTTGACTTTTCTGGACTTCACTTTTACCAACGTTCACTGATGCTGTCTACAAAGTATCTCTTAAAGCACCTTCTCGACTTCCTTTGCTGCCGCACTCGCAACCCCTCGCCTGAAATATTTCTAGAGACGCCTAGCGCCTCCAGTTTCGTTCCTCTCTGCCTTCACTTTCTCACCCCCGGCCGGAAACGGCACTCCTTCTGAAGGGACACATGGTAAGTGTGGCTTGACCTTCCCTTTAACATTATCCATCAAAAACCTACCCAGAGGGAACCGTATTCAATATCCTGTAATAAACCAAAATGGAAAAGAATATGAAAAAGAATATATATAACTGAATCATTTTGCTGTTCACCAGAAACTAACACAACATTATAAATCAACTATACTTCAATACTTTTCTTTTTTAAAAAAGAAACCTGCCTATTCTATAAAGCCATGTGGCCAATGCATAGTCTTCCTCGCCCCAGGACTGACCTGTGCGCCTCCACATAGCGCCATTTCTTTCCTCTCCGGTGGATTAAGTTCCCTCTGAGCTGGGCTCCTTCATTAGACACTACCTGCCTGAGAGTCAGGTCTGTGTTTTATTCTCATCTTTGTGTCCCCTACAGCAGTGATGCTGGGCCTCACATCCTGTACTTGTTCAATAAACTTTATTTCTTATCATTTCAAGTAGCTCCAGGGGAACTTTGGTTTTGTACCTTTCCAGCATGGAAAGATCTTTATGTCTTGTATGCAGATTGTAAGAAAACTAGAACACTGTTGCTGTTTAGTTGCTAAGTCTGTCCAACTCTTCTGTGACCCCTTGGACTGGAGCCCACCAGGCTCCTCTGTCCATGGGGCTTCCCAGACAAGAATACTGGAGTGGGTCACTATGTCCTCCTCCAAAAACACTGGACTCAGTGTCCTGTGTGCATGTGATGGTCAGGCGCTCCTGCTTGGTATCACAGCACCCAGGAAAACTATCAGTACTTCTTAATTAAACACTCGATATGGTCTTTTTCCATTAAGGAAGTACAAATGCACTCACATAGTGAAAAACAGAATTGTATTAGAATCACGAGGAACATGTGTTTACGCGGTGGTGTTACTCCTTCAAAGGGCTGGAAATGATAATCTATCACTGACTTTTCTTAAACAGGCCTCAGGGTTCATGATCTGCAGGTACTGTTTCAACAGTTTCTCTAATGTCTTCATTTTCCATCTTCACCATCTCATTAGTCCAAAGTCACCTTCACTTCAGTGCGACTCCACCATCTTCCTGTCCAATCCCTAGAGCTGCCTGGTGACCAAGATGTGGGAGGGGGGCCTACCCTTCTTTGCTTTGGGCCATGCCCTTTGCATGTCCTAATAAAACAAGGTCAATTCAGTCCAGTCATATTTAGTGATTTAGTCACATTTAGTGATTACAGGTATCTTTACAAAAAGGATTCAGCTTGTTCATATTTAATTGAAGGATAATTGCTTTACAAGGTTGTGCTGGTTTCTGCCACACAACAGCATGAACCAGCCAGAGGTACAAGTATGTCCCCTCCTTCTTGAACTTGCCTCCCACCTCCCACCCCATCCGACCCCTCCAGGTTGATCACAGAGCCACGGGGTTGAGCTCCCTGTGTCATACAGCAAATTCCCACTGGCTATCAATGTTTTTGGCTGTTTCATCCTAACAGAAGTAGAACTGTGTCTGTCTCCATGAGGGCACTGGTTTATTTAGATCTTGCAGGTAGCCATGTAGGATTTGTTCCTGACCTGAGCTGATGGGAATCGCTTTGTTTGAGAGTCAGTCAGCTCATGCTGGCAGGGAGGATAAGGGAAACCAGAGGTGGAGTGTGCAGAAGGGAGCAGCCCCGTGAGTGCACAGTCCTGAGCTCATCCCCTTCTGCTCCTGGAGGGACTCAGAAAGGAGGGCAGTCGCCCTGGGGCTGCCACCTGCCTGCTTTGCTGGCTTTGCCTACGATTGTGTGTACACGTCAATGCTGCCCTCTCAATTCGTCCTACACTCTCCTTCCCGCAGGGTATCCACAAGTCGGTTCTCTATGTCGGCGTCTCCATAGCTGCCCTGCAGACAGGTTCACCAGGACCATCTTGTTTGAGGAATTATATTGCCTGTGGGCAGCGATCTGGCCTTCTTGGAGCCTTACAGTTTATAACACAGCCCCAGGTTTAACCGTGCCTCCTAAATGTGCACAGCTCTGCGGTAAGAGGTATACTTTGGAGATTTGATGCCAAGCTGCTGTAGGAGAGAGAGAGCAAGCATAGCTCTAGACAGATCCAATAGGCTCACTTACCTTGGTCATTCTTGGGAAGGAGCATCGTCTTATTCAGCTCGGGAACCTTAGGGTAGCAGCTGGCACATGGTGAGACCCAGAGAAGCTCCATTTCCAGTAGATGAAGGACTTCTAAGAGATGATGAGCAGTAGAAGGCTGTCATTTCAAGGGACCTTTACCCAAGTGATGTGTATGTATAGCAGCTGCCTCCAGGGTTTCAACACTTTTTCTTGTACTGGAATCATCTTTAGACTCAGCATGGTGGACCCACCATCAGAGTTCCAGATTCAGTAGTTCTGGGTGGGACTGGAACGTTTGCATTTCCAACGGGTCCAGGGTGATGTTCCTGAAGGTTATCTGGGTGCCAGGCTTTGAGAACTAGAATCAGTCCTCGGGCTTCCGTGTGTGAGGGTTGCCTGACGATCCTGTGAAGATGCACGTTCTGATTTAGCAGACGCATGTTGGGGCCAGAGTCTGCATCTCTGCCAACCTCGCACGTGTGCCAGTGCCATGGGAGCTGGACCCAGACTGCTGTTTGAGGCCCAAGCTGCTAGAGATGCTCTAACCTAGCTGGTCATCAGGATCGAGAGTGAAGTGGGCAACCCAGACCAAATGAGCCATCACTCTGTCCATAAAGAGAGGAGATGGCGGGCTACGGTCCATGGGGTCACAAAGGGACAGACACAACTGAGCGATGAACACGCACACGAAACAGTGGTGCACACACAGTAAGTCCCCCCGCCCCCCCATGGCACACTCTGTCCTTTCATGGAGACATGAGCTATAAAGCCTCTGCAGTTCCAGAAAGAACAAAGGAACAAGCCTTGGACTGGGATTCAAGCTGCCATATGCAGCCACTGGTGCTACAGAATCTTCATTATAACCCAGCCCCTGACACCTGAGGTGCTCCAATGCCCAGCATCTTCTGGGGCCCCTTTTGAGTGGGATTTTTTATTCTGTTCTCCAGCTAATCACCATCCTGGCTCAGAATTCAAAGAGGATTTGAGGACTCACCTCTAAATGGGAATTGGCAAAACTTGGAGCTCAAACATCGGTTTTGAAAGTACCCATGTCCTACAAGAGGCTGATGGTAGCTACTGGGCCTTTCGGGGGAGAAAAAAAAGAGTGAGATGAGGTATTCTAGGTTCAGAGGATCCTCCAAAGATTGACTCTTGGTGCAGTGACCCGGCCAGTGAAGGACGCTGGCCGTCATCTGTGAGGCCTTGTCTTCCAATGAAAGGGCAGCACAGTGAGAGTAGAATAAAGTCAGTACCTGGTCCACAATCTCAGAGTTGCTCCCAGCTCACATCTGCTTCCTCCCCTGCCTGTTTCCCTCTTTGCTTGAGTCTTGACAGTAACAGATCTGCCGTGGGGCTTTTATTCTTCCTATGCCCCACTGGCACAGCAGAAATCCCCAAACTCATGGCTGGTATCGAGTCACAGAGTTTTACAGGCAGGAAAGCTGAAGTCCAACGACAACCACCGGCTAAGAATCAGACAACTGAGGTCAAATTGCATGAGATGTGGACACCACGGGTGCCCGGCTCAGCGCTGCCTCCGCCGGCCTCTCCTCAGGGTTCATTGGATTCTTAAGACCTGGATCTTGTCTTTGGCTCTTCCCTGACTTCTGACTCTGCCTACTGAGTCACTAAATGCAGACTCAGGCCAAATTTCTCAGATGTGACTCGCATCTCTCCTTTATTATTATTATTTGATCAGATACCCTGACCCTGGGGCTTCCCTGGTGGCTTAGTCAGTAAATAATCTGCTTGCACTGCAATAGACCTGAGTTCTGGGCCAGGAAGTTCCCCTGGAGAAGGAAAGGGCAACTCTTTCCTCCCAGTATTCTTGCCTGGGAAATCCCAAGGACAGAGGAGCCTGGCGGGGAGTCCATGGTGTCACAAGAGTTGGATATGACTGAGCAGCTAAACCACCATCCTGACCTTGACCTTTGAGGTTAGCAGCACATCACCTTCCACCTGCCCTTCTCTGTGGCTACCTGAGCTTCATTCCCTGAATCTGGAGATGCTGGACCTCTGATGTGTCTCCTCCTCCGTTGGTCTCCTGACCCCTCCTGGCTATTCTGCACACCACCCATTGGAAGCCCGACTCTGGTCCTGATATCACGTAGAGTACCTTGCAAAATAATGTACTGCTCACTTTGACTTCCAGCTTGGGCTTCCAAGAATGTGTTTCTCCCCCCATGAAACTCCGTGGAGAGAGAAGCAGACCTGATGGCCTCAGGAGCAGGAAAGAGCAGGAAAGACCGGTGCCCATGGTGACCTAAGGAATAACTGCAGCATGGTGAGGACTCCCAAGTCTCCATGAATTCTCTGCTAGTGTGTTTTGTTCACTGTTTTTTAAAAATATTTTTTCTCTTGCATGTTAGGTGATAGCACAAAGCTATATATTCAAAAAGTATGTGATGGATTGCAAAATAAACCATCATAACTGACAAAGCTGAAAGAATATCATTTTCAGATACATAGCAGCCCAATTTATACATCAAAGAATGCTATTATTAAGTCAAAGAATAGGGGAACAAAGCTATTTCAAATATGTTAAATCAATCAAAATGGTAGTAATATAAGATTCTATCCACGAGGAGCTTCAAATGTTGTTGGGGAGGTAAACCACATTTACGACTGGTGAATAAGATAACAGCGTACGAGGTGTGTGTGTGTGTGTGTGTGTGTGTGTGTGTGTGTAAACACTAAAGACTACACAGGGGCACAGTTCTACACAGCAGGTCATTCTTGCACCAGGAGCATCTGTAGTGGAACAGTAGGGGTTGTTTACTGAGCTCATCCATGGGTCCAGGTTGAAAAAGGGGGCAGCAGAGGATGAGATGGCTGGATGGCATCACTGACTCAGTGGACATGAGTTTTAGCAAACTCTGGGAAATAGTGTAGGACAGGGAAGCCTGGTGTGCTGCCATCCACGGGGTCTCAAAGAGTCGGACACAACAGCGACTGAACAACAGATGTGTCCAGGTGCACGCAGAGCTCAGTGTCTGCTCTGTTCCACTCAGGGAATCCCCGAGACTGGTGCTTTGCACAAGTTCACACAAAGGGAAAGCAACGGAGCCAGGCATTTGGTCTCCAAAGTTATGCTAAGCCAAAAACTCAGCCTCAATTTGGAAAGAATGTCTCAAGTAATGCCCCCAACTGATGTCCAGGTGAGAGATTCTCCCCTAGGTCAGAAGTCCCGGCCCTGTTGGTGACCACCACCAACATGCTCTGAACTTAGTCCATGCATTCCCTTACTTCTCTGGTCCATTTACCCCCACTCGGAAGTATTTCCAACTCATTTGATACCAAGTGTTGGTTTTCTTCTCAAACATTTCCTTCTCAAAGTTGCTGACTAGACTGACTATCATCAGTTAACCCTTCCATTGTAAAGGACACTTTCATCTTTCCAAGTCAGCAGCACTGAAATTAGTTTCCATTCAATGAGCTGTCAGCCAAGGTGTTCCACTGAGTTATGTGTCATCTGTTTCTATAGATGGATGTCCTTCAGTTTCTTTGGTTTTAAAAAATTTGGGAGCAATGACTTCCAAACAACCTATGGAAATGGAAAACTTCTTTGTTCGGCAAATGGTTTCTTTGGCTTAAGAGATGGTTTCTTCTCTGGATGAGGCAGGCTAGGGAGGAAGGAACATAAGCTTCCTCCCTCTTCAGCACTGTTGATGGCTGCAGGTGTCTGCATGCCTTTATGGAACATAAAAAGACAAGGCCCCAGCCCTGAAGAGTTTACAACCTCAGCCAGACATAAAGGAGATGGCAGCCAGTAGTAAAAATTCCATTTGTGCAGATATGGCCGGTACAGAGAAGACAGTCCTGCTGGAGGAAATTTTTAGGAAAGATTTACAAGGACAGGAAAGTGTGTTGAACACATAAAAAACTGGCATGCTGCTCAGAGCATTTTAGGAGAAGATGTAGCTGGAAGAAGCCATGAGCTGAGCTGATTGACCAAAGAAGTAAAAAGAAAAGGTTAGACACAACTTAACGTAACAACCAGATAAATTATGCATCAGCATATTTATATCATGAGATAGTCGTCTTTCAGATTGTTCCTCCCCCAAAATGGCTTTTTGGAAATGACTAGTCATTCGGGATCATTTTGAAGCTGTTTAGTCACTAAGTCGTGTCCAACTCTTTGTGACTGCAAACTGCCAGGCTCCTCTGTCCGTGGGATTTCCCAGGCAAGAACACTGGAGCAGGCTGCCGTTTCCTTCTTTCTCCACGGGCTCTTCCAGACTCAGGGATGGAAGCCACGCCTTCTTGTTTGGCAGGGGCACCCTGAGCCGCTGAGCCACCAGGGAAGCCCCTCTGGGACTGCAGCTCTGGTTTCATTTGTCCTCTAGACACCTGATGGCAGGAGGAGAGAAACCAGCACGCTCTGCCTTTGCCTCTCCCTGTGGGCTCCCGTATCCGCTGACCTAGAGCTCTACAGAATGACATGCACGTGCTTGGGCCCTGGAAGACTTCACTGCTGGAGATCACATGTGTGTGATGGTTAATTCATCCCCTGGTAAATATCAGAAAACGTTTCTCATGGTCACTCCTGATATGATTTGCATACAGGGAACTAACCCTTCCCCGAAAAATGAGTCCATAAAAGATCAAATCCCAAGAGTTCTCTGTCTTTTAAGATAAGAATCTGTTTCCCCAAATGCTTCAAAAACCTGTCTGACAAGCGGTGGCTTACTATTTTTGTCGTTGCTGTTGTTGGTTGATTTTAGTTTGACTCGAGAACAGAAGCTGACAGACGTTCTCCGTAAAGGTCAGGGTGGCAGCTACCTTAGACTCCATGGCCTGTGTGGTCTCCGTCACGCTGCTCAGTCCTGCTACTGCAATGTGAAGCAGCCACAGACAATACAGAAGCGGTGGGTGTCTGTGTTGCAATAAAACTTTATTCACAAACACAGGAAGTGGACAGCATTTGGTCCACATCCAGCCTGGTTTGCTGACCCCTTTTCAAATCAATGGATTAAATTTCCCTTCCATCAGGCCCTGTTTCATGAATAACCAGAGAAGGTGTTTGACTCTTTCCTGGTCTTATTAAGGTACATAGAATGAAAAATCAATTTTATAGCATTTATAAGTGACCTTACTGAGTGCTAGGAAAGCTAGATAAGTTCAGCAGATGTCTCATGTTGACAGGAATTATAAATTACATAGCTCAGACCCACATTCTTAGCTTAGCTTAGTTTAGTAAACTCAGTTTACTGTGTATCTTTTTTGGTAATACTTTTTAAGAGTAACTAAGAACTATATTTATTGCTCTGACTTCTATTATAACTCTCCTCCTTCATTCTTTTCCCTTTTTATTCTAGTCCAGTAAGTCCTTTCCATTTTTAGTTTTTGAAAGAAGTGATGATTTTCTTTGCTGAAATACTAATAATAATTATTTAGTAATAACCATACCTATTATGTTTGCTTGAGATTTTGTTTCTTAAATAATGTTAGGCTACTTAATCTGTACAATTTATGTCCAATTCTTCTAATAGTTCTCCAAAGTAGGTATTCCGAGTTTTTTTTTTTGCACTCCCCCCCACTTTTTTTTTCAGATAAGAATACTGATGTTCGGAGAACTTTGTGGACTAGCCTCAAATCATAGAATTTTATATAGCACCTTCACATGCTTTTTTCCCCCCCTCCAGGCCCACTGGTTACAAATTCTTGATTTAATAATTTTTCAGACCTATCAGTAATAGCACCATATCTCACTTTTTGGATTAAGTTGGAGCAGTGATTCCGAGCTGGGATCCTCAGTCCTTTATTTTTCACCATGTCCGTAAAACCGAGCCATGGAGTACAGCCCATCTACAAATACTCAAGCGATGCTGCTGCCATGGATATTTATGGAAAGTAGATACTAGATGACAAAAGGCCACCTAAGCAGCTGCTGTGTGACGAGCTTTAATGGAGCTCTGCACACAGGGTGGAGTGAAGGAATTCCTCCTGGGGCTGGTGAAGCACAGCTTCCAGCAAAAGCAGTGTGATTGGGCACTGCTGGGACCCGCCTGGCACAGAGCAATCAGAGCTGGGTGGTTCTTTCCATGAAGGAGAAGCCAGCAGACATGAATCTCAGAGATAGAAATGTCAAAAGTTATCAGCAGTGCAAATAGTGGCTAGAGTTGTGGGCTGGAGGAAAAGTCTTCACTTGAGTCAATGTGGAGAGGATGTCTGGCAGCAAATATGCAGACACGGATTCAACCGGACTCCTGATGACAAACGCCAGCATCAGCAACAGAAAGACATCTTCAGAGGTATCCTTGATGAACCAGAGGGACGATGATACCATCAGCGCACTGGAATTGGTGATGTTAGACTCAGTCCTTGCCTCCAGCCCCACCGATTCACGGTCTGGCTGGGCAGGTGGAACTGACAACCGTGCTCCTTGGAAATTCTGTATAAGGATTTCTCCAACATGGCTTTTTGCCTTCTCATCCATTGTTACTTTCAAAGAAGATGGGTTCTTGCTGTTTCATCTGTTTGTTATTGGGAAGTTTAGGGGATTTTTTCATTCTTTTGTTCCTTTGAACTTTTTGCTCCAGGCAAAATGAAGAGTGTCCTTGGCTTCATGCAGCCTGTCTTGGAAGAGAAATTTCTCTCTCTTCATCATAGATCTTGTGGAATAAAAAGAAACGGAGAATGAGTAAACTAGGGTTGGAACCATGCATTCTGTTGGTTCTGAATCCCGCTGTGTCATGGAACATGGCGGGTGGGTTAATGGAAGGATGAAAGGCAGCATCTTAGAGGCACAGGGTGACCACCTGGCCCCGTGCTCTCGGGACAGCCCCCCACAAAGATGCAGCGCCTGCCCCAGCTGCCCTTCCCTGGTGCTAGCCTGGGAGTTTTGAGAAAGAAACTTTCAGTCCTCAGATCACTTATCACTTCAGGCCATGTGTTTTTAAAATCCCTTTTATGTTTGGTAAAAATCTCTGCTTGACTAAACAGTTACATCACTAATTGCTAAATATGACATTATCGGATTGTTTTGACTTCCTGGGGGTGAGGGTTAGGGAAAAAGGTTAATTACAATTACTTTTGTCTCTAACTAATGGAACACAGCATTAGCATCTGTGTGCTGCCTGCTTGAAGGCTGGCAATATCCTCGTGTGTTAACCAGAGGAGACGAGAATGACCAAAGGTGTGGGTGTCACTGCGTTACCTGAATTTACCTAGCAGCTAACAAAGTGGGTCTCTTTCACTAAAGACTAATTTTCACATTAGAAAAAAATCTTTATTATGGGCCTAGTGTGGTTAAATTGCCTGACACAGTAGGGAATCTACACTTAGACTAGTGATATTAAGCGCTGAGAAAATGCCTCAGGTGATGATCCAGCTGAGCGGTAATTCAGGCTGCGGATAATTCTCTTGCAGGAAAATTCCACCAGGTGGCACAACGTATCTCAGAGTACCACTGAGCATGCTCTCTCTTTGGGCCTCAGTGACTTGGGGAAGAAAATATTTTGAGAATTGCTAAAGATGGTTCTCAGCTTCCCTTCCTCCTTCTAAAAGCACACATTCTCATCCCCAAGCAGCTTTTCAAAAGACAAACAACATGCCAGCAAAAATATATGCATTCTATACATTTGCGGAAATTTATCCTTTGAATAATGTATAGGACTAGTCAGAAAAGCTAAATAAAGCTGTATGGAAAGAGATTTGCAAAGTTGCCCGTGTGCCAAATCTAAAGTCATCAGCTTTGCAGAGAGAAGTCTTAATACAACATCTTTCCACAAATTCAAATGCAGGCTCATTCACACAAGCTGTAAATGTTCTGTCGTGTTGAGAAACTGTAGACATTATAAAGATCTGTAGAGTTTAACTGAAGCCAAAATCATTGATACTCATAACCTGGAGAGAGACTTTATAATAGGATGAAATAAACAGAGATTATTATTTGTTCTAGAATCTGCCACTATTCCTTAGAAACTTGTCTAATATTTGTCCAGCATCATTCCTGTTCAGTTGCTAAGTCACTTCTGACTCTTTGTGACCCCATGGACTACAGCACATTAGGCTTCCCTGTCCTTCACTATCTTCTGGAATTTGCTCAAACTCATGTCTATTGATGGAGAAGGCAATGGCACCCCACTCCAGTACTCTTGCCTGGAAAATCCTATGGACGGAGGAGCCTGGTAGGCTGCAGTCCATGGGGTCACTAAGAGCTCAGACATGACTGAGCTACTTCACTTTCACTTTTCACTTTCATGCATTGGAGGAGGAAATGGCAACCCACTCCAGTGTTCTTGCTTGGAGAATCCTAGGGATGGGGGAGCCTGATGGGCTGCTGTCTATGGGGTTGCACAGAGTCGGACACGACTGAAGTGACTTAGCAGCAGCAGCAGCAGCAGCAGCAGCATGTCTATTGAGTCAGTGATGCCATCCAATCATCTCATCTTCTGTCGCCCCCTTCTCTTTCTGCCTTCAATCTTTCCCAGCAGGGATGTTTTCCAATGAGCTGACTCTTCCCATCACATGGCCAAAGTGTTGGAGTTTCAGCTTCAGTATCAGTTCTTCCAATGAATATCCAAGGTTGATCTCCTTTAGGATGGACTGGTTGGATCTCCTTGCTGTCCAAGGGACTCTCAAGAGTCTTCTCCAACACCACAGTTCGAAAGCATCAATTCTTTGGCACCCAGCCTTCTTTATGGTCCAATTCTCACATCCATACTTGACTACTGGAAAAACCATAGCTTTAACTATATGGACCTTTGTCGGCAAAGTGATGTCTCTGCTTTTTAATACACTGTCTAGGGTTGTCATAACTTTCCTTCCAAGGAACAAGTGTCTTTTAATTTTGTAGCTACAGTCACCATCTGCAGTGATTTTGGAGCCCGAGCAAATAAAATCTGTTGTTGTTTCCAGACTCAATATATATGAGAAAAGTGTGTCAATTAAATACTTAGATGGAAGTTGCTATGATGTGCAATCTGGTGAATGATGGGAGAGTGGTTTTGCTCTAGGATGACATGCAGCTTTGAATAATGTATGGAGACAGCATTCTCTGCTTGTTCAGGCCTGTGTCCCAGCCCTAGGAAACTTAGTATGTCCTAGGAAGGCTAGACATACACATATTGAAAAACTTTCCCAGATGATTTTAATGTATCTTCAAATTAAGAGGCTTTGATTTAAACATTTAGTTTCCTTTTATGATAATTAAGAGTGGGTGTCCAGGAGTTCCTTTCTAACAGACTCTTCCTGGGAAGCAGAGGAGATCGATATCCATGAACCCATCTGGAAAGAAATCTAATGTCTCTTCCTTCAAGAGCAATTCTTCATTCCAGTCTGGGGATGGAAGATGGTTGAACCCTGTGAAATTTCAAGTGTCTTTCATGCTCCTCTGTGTCTGAAGAAATGACTTGTCCCCTTAAGGAGAGATAAAATATGAATACATAGGGATATAATATGAGACTTGTTCTTAAACTGGATTTTCAAAAACGCAAATTTGAATACTTTGAGCAGCAAGGAAATAGGAACAAAGATGCAGAAAATGAAGTGTAGAGAAATTAATACTTTGTTCATTTTAAGTAGGGTGTAGGATGCATGAAGGGTAGCAAAGGAACTGAGCCTTACATTTTAAACTAAGGTGTCTGAGTGCATATTCATGCACTCAGTGTGAAGCCAGCAGTGTTTCTGATCTGAGAGATGACGTGATCCATTCTATGAGTTCTGAAGCTTAAATGTGGCAGCTGTGCAGGAGAGGAATCACAATAGGAAGGACTGAGTTAATACTTACCTTTCTATAGAGATTTTTCTAGTACTAGGCTTTGTGATTGGTGCCAATGTATGTTCAGCCTTTCTCTAAACCTCATAGTAACCTTGTAAAGTAGGTGTTCTCATTCCCGTTTTCAATAAGAACAACAACGGAGGTTTAAAGAGTTTAAGTTCTCTGCCCCACTCTGTAATTTAAAGTGGTGGAACAGGAATTAAAACTCAGTTCTGTCTGACTTTACCATCCATAAGGATGACTGTTGAAATGCAGGTAAGGAGAGAAGCTATGGTCATCCAAGACAGAGGTGATGAATTAGAAAAAAATTTCAAGAGAAAAAATTTCCTAGTAAAGAGTAACTTAGAGCTCTTTTCTACAATAAATTGTTATATAAATTATACCTGATCAAAAACCAAAGGAATTTTTTAAAATCCCCATTTACACAGGGACTGACATTACACGTAACATGTGATTTAACAAAAATCTATTACACGAGTATACTCCAGGCTTTTCTGGTCTTCTTGGAGCATCAGTTTGGTCTAATCCTTTAGTTCCTATTTTCTTGAGCTCCTGAGCTGCAAGATTCACGCTTAGAGAAAATCCCACTGTATTAGACTGTTAATTCAGTGATGTGATTAATTTGAATTCTTCGAGGCTTTGACAAAAGTACTAAGGTAGAAATGCCATCATCTTTGTATTGACCTAAGGCCTCATTGTGAAATGAATGGATATTCAAGGCGTTCATTAGAGAGATGCTATGTTATAGCAGAAAAAGACTCTGAACTCAGGTAGCTTTGGTTTCTTCATCTGTAAAAAAGAGCTTAATCATCTGCCTTACAGGATATTTATTTCACAGGGGAAAATGAGGAAACACAGTAGAGGTGTGCCTGGCATTTGTCAGTATTTGGCCAGAGATTGTTTTATAGGGGTGGTCTACGCAGTCAGAGCTGAGCAGAAGATTGTACCAATTGTCTAGTAAGTATGGATCCAGCAAAAGAATATTCAAGTCGGCAGAACCTCCATGGGGCTTGTCTTGGTCAGCTGGACCCATAATTGTTCTAGATCAGGAACATGTTGTCAGCTTTCTTACATACACACTCACATGCAACTCACATGCATATGTATACATCCTCACAGACACACATATACATAGATTCACACAGACACACACACAGGGCACATAAACTCACATACATGTACATTCACCCACATGCACACTCACACATACACACCCATATACCACAGAGAGAACTAGAAAGTGTACAATGAACTAACTTTCCTTCCTTGTATCTGCCATCTCTATGTATCTACTAATAATATCTTAAGCATATTCACTGAAGAGTCTCAAATACTATGACATGTACAGTATGTACCAGTTCTAGAAAAATACAACTTGACAACTCTTGGCTCATGTGGGATGATAATTCTGAGACTTTCTACTGGGGCACGCAAAGTGTGAGGTTGTTCAGTTTCCGACAGGTCTGGAGCGTAGCCCTGATGTGGGTCTGGCAGACTAGAAAGGCTCTCAGCATTTCTAGAGCCCTTCAAATGGTTACCCAGGAAGAGAATTTCATCTGGAGAGACAATGTGAGTAAACTGAAGTCTTTAAAAACCTAACCTAAACCTCAGTACAATCACTCCTAACTACTCTCTCATCAGTTAGTTGATTCAGTTTGCACAATGTGTGACTTGCTATATGGAATGAATATTTGTGATAGCTTGCGTCTGTCCAGCGTCTGAATCCTGTTTCACAACTTTGAATTCTTGGTGTTGACTTTCCCAGCCTTCTTTATGTCAGGGCCTTGGGTATGTGACTCATCTCCCACCAGACTCACTCCTATGAGGCAGTCCCTCAAAGTCAGAGGCACTAGAAGGACAAGGACACAAGTGGGTTTTCTGCCTGCACAGAGACCCCCTGGGGCCAAGGGCAGCAAGCTGGGCACAGGACCGCAGCACCCGGGACTGGGTGTCAGCAGTTGTGGCTTCTCACCAAGCCTGCAGGCAGCTGGCTCTGGCACGTTTCTTAAAACACCGCCTTACCTTGATCCCCAGCCTCTCTGACGTTTCTCTGACCTGCGTGACATCCTTTCATTGCATTTTCTTCTGCTTCTGTTAGTCTCATGACTGCGACACAGTAGTAGTGAAAATGTTAGTCACTCAGTTGTGTCTGCCTCCTTTGTGACCCCATGGGCTATAGCCTATGAGGCTCCTCTGTCCATGGGATTCTCCAGGCAAGAATACTGGAGTGGATTGCCATGCCCTCCTCCAGGGGATCTTCCCAACCCAGGGATCAAACCTGGGTCTCGCACATTGCAGGCAAATTCTTTACCATCTGAGCCACCAGCAGAATCTTACTTAATTCCCTGTGCTGGACACCGAGGGGACTCCAGAGGTGAGTAAGACCCTCCTGGTGACCTGGGACTTCACACTCCAGTAGGTGGAATTTCAGCTGGTCTCCCCGTCCCCCACCCCCACCCCAATGGAGAGGGAAGTGAATGTGATTTCCCGCTCCGCGAGACCACTCAAGCCTCTAGAGACCATCCTTTGTGTGAGTTCTGGACCAGCTAGTGGATTCCCAGGTCACCTTTCTGGGGTTTGCAGGGTTGGTTCATCACCTGGAAAAGAGATATCACATGGAAGCGGCCCCTGACATTGTGAGTGGCCAGGAAGCTGGGCAGGTGAGAGTCTTGCCTTTTGTCTGAGTGTTTTCACAGGAGAAGAAAATCCGTGGCTCAGTTACCAGAGAAGAGCTTCCTCCAGCCCGAGCCTGCGCCGAGTCTACACAGATGGCGCTCCCAGTAGGATTACACGTCCCAGGGAACTCGTGAACCATATGGAGGAGAAACTTCCCCGGCTGAGAGTTCCGCTCCATTATTTCCCGTTGGAAGTAGCGCCTTGTGATCAAGCTTGAATTATCAGAGGCGAGGCCACGGGTATCAAAATGTGGTATCTGCCAGAGTTTGGAATTGCTTACTCTCCGCCTGATGCGCATAAAGAACATGTGGCTGAGCATACTCTGAGTTATGCCACCTGGGATCCCTGACAACATTTCCAAGGGCACGGCCGTGTAACTCTGCAGAGAGCCCTGCCCCTGTAGCAGGATTCCTGTGCTAAGGACAGTCCACACCACAGCGGGACGGCAGCACAGGACACGCCTTGGCCCCTGAGCCCTGTTTCCTCCTGAACCTTGGTGATGGAGTGTTAAACTGGAGACAGGAACGCGGCGTCCTTGCTCTGCTAGCATCGGGTCCTGGCAGGCACTGCCATCTGCAAAACCTCCAAGAGCATCAGCTTGAAGCCCCTGCGTGTCTCTGGATGTCTTTATAAATCGGGAAAGGACGAGACCAAAGAAAACGTGGGGCCGGTGGTTGGAGGGAGAGCTTTGTTGAGCCTGGGGGTGCTGACTGACCCTGGACAGCTTCGTGTCAAGGTCCCAGCCCAGGAGACAGATTCAGGACCCCTCCAAACACCAGCCAAATGCGTGTCTAAGAAAATAGAAGCACTGTATGGAGAGGTCACCCCCTTGGGATGATGCATTTTGTCTGCATAAACATGGGAACTGGGAATCAAGAGCTGCGGAGGTCAGAACGAGCGGCGGCAGCAAGACACCAGCTGCTACGGCTGAACAACAAACAAAAGCTGACAACCCGCTGCCAAGCGCACCAGAGGCTTCTGAACCCTGGTGAGCGACAGCGGATCTGCTGGAGACGGGCCTAGCGGCCTCATCTCCGCCCTGCAGTCCTGGAGGAGAGGGTTCCGCCTACAGAGGTCTAGAGAAAGGGCTGGGTGGGCCTGGGGGCTGTTCTGCGATGGATGCACCTGACTCCACCCCCGGCCACGCCCACTGGGGGGCTGGTCCTCTGAGCTACCTAGTGCGCAGGCTGGGCTTCCCGGGGTGAGGGGGGTCGGGGCCCGTCTAAGGACTGTGGGAAAGAGAACCATCCAGGGCAAGGCCCCTGGGGTGAGAGGGGAAAGGGGCAGAGTCTCGTCTGAATAGACAGATTGCGTCTGCTTTCTGGGTTCTGGTTAGAAATATGTTCCTCAGATTGCAAACACAAACAGAGAAAAATGAAAAGGTATTTGGAGTCAAGAGAGAAGAAAGGGTAACAGAGCGGACCTAGGTGGAGCCCTCTTTGGCTTTAGGAAGCTATGTCCATGAAACAGACCTGGGTGTCCCAGGAACAAAGCAGGGGTCGGCGGGAGGGGTGGGTTCGAGGGAACTGTCAGTCACTCCCTGTCAGCACATGCTGGTTCATGCGCTCTGTTACTAGTAAGTCAGGCTCTTGTGAAAGTCCCAGCCCGCCTTTTCTGCACCAGGGACTACTGACGGGCTTTGAACTTTGGGCTCTGACTGCTAAGGCAAAATGTTCCAGAATAATTGGAGCACACCTGAGGCCAGCCAAGTGGCAGTGGCAGGAAGGATGGAGGGGAAATGCAGGAAGGTAGGCTTGAGACTCGCTGGGACCTGGGACTCCGCTGCAGTGCTTGCACTGGGACAGACTGTCCTTCAGCAAGAAGATGCTAATACACTCTAAGGCGCTGAAAATAACCCTGCTTGTGCAGTCGGGGCAGATTATGGACAAAGTGTAAAAAACCAAAAACAAACAAAACACCCCAGTTGCCAGTTATGAAGACCCTGGAGCGATAGCTGGGTCCTCCGCATGCCCCCTGCACTCCACACCAGCAAAGAGGTGGGCAGGCCACCTAAGCTTCTCCTCCAACCAGACCCCTGGACACACACCTACCCTCACCTCATATAAGGAACCAGGTTGCCCCTCGGGAGCGAGCAAGGCGACTGTTAACTTGTTCTTGCTCCCGCCTACTGCAGCAGCGGCTGGAATCCAGGCCTTGCCTGGATTTCTTGGTTGGCCTCTGATCTATTTCTATTGATTGGGGCAGGCCAAGAACCCTAATGGTTATCAGAATTAAGGATGCCAGGATCAGTTTGGGGTTAGAGTTGCAGTTTACTCAGCAAAGCAAGTATTCCTTTAGACAGCATCTGACACTTGGGGTTTCTAGGACATTGACAGCCATGGACGCATTGGCTGGTTCTTAGATTCTTTCTCAAAACTGCACCCTCAGATTATAGAGCTAGAAAGCAGAAGTACTCGATTAAGGCATAAAAATATTTTAAGCACTTTCTGAAGGTATTAGACAAAATAAGCAATGTTGGTAGGGAGTCTTCAGGCAGATTGAATCCCATCCAGAAATGCAGCTTTAAATATTGGTTGCAAATACCCTTGCTGAGTCTAGACCAGACATAGATGATATATTCCTACCCAGTTATAAAGCAATTACCCCCACGGCTTTGGGCCAAAAGATTGGATATTTGAGACTCTGAAATGATCACCCTGTAAATGACCATAATGTGGATAATTAAAAATAGATTATTGGATTAAGATTTGAATTACTCTTGAAGACCTTGCTTTTCCTTGATGTCTGTGGTTTAGCACATTGTTTTTTCCTCTTCTTTTTTCTCTCTCTGAGCAATCATAATTGAATGCATCTTTAGACTACAAATTGTAATTTTGCTGTCAGCAGTGGTACTCTAATCTCAGATGTTCATTAGAAAATTTCTCTGTGCTAACTGTGAAGTAAGCTAAGAAGAGGAACTTGAGGCAAGTGGATGGACTCTTAACAAAATCAAGAACAAGGTGACAACTCTGCATCAGCGGTGACTACAGTGAGCTTTGATTGCTATAAGTTTCACATTTTTATATGTAGGAATTTTGTAAAAAAATGAGATAAATATAAATATATTAATAGCGTATTAGCTGTTCTTTAGAAAAGAGATGGACTAAAAGGTAGTAGTTTAGATACATATGTAATTAGGCCAAAGGCGATTGGGAGTTTAGTCATTTCTCAATGAATTTGATTAATGTGAATAATTTATCTGCATTCTTCCACTCCAGCATTTATTCCTTAAAGTATAGGGCATCTTCTCTTTGAAAAGATCTTCGTCCACACACTTCAATTCACAGGAGACTCCACATAGAATGTGCAGCAGGGGCCATGGGCAACCGGGAGCCTGGCGTGGAGGTCCAGCCTCCGCCTGTCTCCGTCATTGCATATACATGGATGTGTACCATCTCTCTGGGCTTTAGATTCTTTGTTCTGAGAAAATGCAGAGATGAGACCAAACAAAAATGTACTATTCAGCTGACTCTACTGTCCCATGCTCTGTTTCTGTGAAGAGGAAGGTTGTAATAGAGAGAAATTTGCTCTTAAAGAAAAGGGAATATAGCCTTCGTCTGTGTTGACTGGGAAATAAGCTGCATAATTTCTCAACATGTTAGATTGACATTTACTATGATCCAGTGATCCCCTCCTTCATTTCTTTATGTGTATATTTACCCAAAAGAAATGAAAATTTGTGTTTTCACAAAAACTGTGTTCAAATTTTTATAACTGCTTTACTCATAATCACCCCAAACTAGAAACAACCCAAATGTCTTTTATTTCAAATGTTTTTCAATTGGAGTGGGTTGAACAAACTATGATGCAGCCATACAAAGGAACACTACTCAGTGGAAAAAAATAAGAAACTATGACACACACAGCATGGGTGAATGGAGAAAATATTTGCAAATCATATATCTGATAAAGAGTTAATATCCAAAATATATAATGAATCTCTACAGCCCAATAGCCAAAACCCCCAAGTAATCTGATAAAAATCAGCACAGGATTTGAATAGCTATTTCTCTAAAGGAGACATACAAATTGCCAACAGATAGATGAAACTCAAAACCACTTGAAATATCATCTCACACTTGTTAGAATGGCTATTATTAAAAAAAAAAAAGTACTGGCAAAAATGTAGAAAAATTAGAGTCTTTGTCCACTGTTGGTGGACATGTAAAATGGTGTAGGCACTCTGGAAACCAGAATGGAGCTTTCTCAAAAAATTTAAAATAAAGCTACCATGTGATCCGGAAATCTCATATTGGGGTGTTTACCCTGAAGGATTGAAATAGGCTCTCAAAGAGAGGTCTGCTTTCCCATCTACACAACAGCCATATTCACAGCAGCCAAGATGTGGAAATAACGTAAGTGTCCATCAACAGAGGAGTGGAGAGAGGCAGCGCGATGTACACACAACAAAATATTTTTCAGCCTGAGAAAGAAGACTATCCTACCATATGCAACAAAGTGGATAAACCTAGAGAAGTTACAGAAAATTAAGCAGTTACAGAAAATTAATAGTGTGTGATTTCACTTACTGTTGCTGTTTAGATGCCAAGTCATGTCTGATTCTTTGTGATCCCAGAGATTGTAGCCTTCCAGGCTCCTCTATCCATGGGATTGTCCAGGCAAGAATACTGGAGTGGATTGCCACGCCCTCCTGCAGGAGATCTTCCCAACTCAGGGACTGAACCCAGGTCTCCCACATTGCAGGCAGATTCTTTATCATCTGAGCCATCAGGGAAGCCGGACTCTGTAGAGTACACCACAAATAAAATGAATCAGCAGACTAGATCTAAAGTTTGCTGCTAGACTACCCTTTTTCTTAAGTTTAAATTCTAAAATTTTTAAAGGCTTAAAGAAAAAGCTACCACAAATGTGTAGGCAGCTTTCCCTTCTCCCTTGAGGCGCATGAGTGAGAAACGGAAGTACAAGGTCCAGTGCCTGCCTTGACATGTCATCCAGTGACTGTGGGCTGACCGAGCTCTAGTGCTGTCCTCAAATACACGCCTGCCTTCTGGGTTCCTGAAGGTTCCTTTCTGCTCTGAGGAAACTGCTCTCATTTGCATTGACTTCCAAAAAGTTCCTCCAGGCAAGGCCCTGGAGGCACGCACCTGCTGTCTGCTGCCAGAGGTGCGGGTATGGTTTGGGGCCACTCCTTCCCACTTTCTTTTCTGCTTCAAGACTTAAGGACCCACAGAGTGTCTTTCAATGCTTCTGGCTCAGGCCAAACACTGTGCAGCTTGAGGGCTTCTCATGTTAGCAGCCAAGAGATGGTAGGTCCTTACACACAAAAATGTCTCTATACAAATGAGGAATTCCTATCAGATGCTCTAAATTCTGTGCTGGGCCGGGAGCTCTATTAAAAACATCGGTAAATTCCTCTGCTTCTAAAGTTAGGTCTTATAGTCTTTCTGGGCATTAGACCACAGTGTGGTAGTATTTTAAAACTCATTAAACTGATGGAAAATATTTTACAGATGGTAGCTGCAGGGTATTAGCAAGGTCCTTGTATATCATCCAATGCTAGTGTAATGTCTCAGTGGTTGAAAAGAGATTCATTTGAGACTTAATATTAATCCAGGATTTCCCTGGTGTCTCAGATGGTAAAGAATCCACCTGCAATGCAGGAGACACAGGAGACTCAGGTTCTGTCCCTGGGTGGGGAAGATCCCCTGGAGAAGGAAATGGCGACTCATTCCAGTATTCTTGCCTGGAGAATCCTATGGACAGAGGAGCCTAGCGGGCTACAGTCCATGGGGCTGCAAGGTCAGACTTGACCGAGTGACTACACTTTCACTTTCTTTTCAGTATTAATCCAAAGACTATATTATGCACATGTTATTTTCTAGTAGTACAGATAAGTTTGTACATCATCTCCTGTCCGTTATGTAAATTGACATTTTTTACTAGCTAGTTCAGAAGGGAGCTACAGTCACATGATACTCAAACTTATGCTTTTGACCTCAAATTCACTGAGTCACAGGGTAAGAAGTTTGAAAATCAGAAAATCAGAATACTTGCTCCTAGAGAAATGCACACCAAGCGTTGCCTAAGTTGGCTTGACTGTACTTGGGTGTCCTCCTTTGAGAACAAATTCATAGCTTCCAGAGGCAAATCATTCCAGGTTTCTGCAGGTTAGCCTGACATAAATTTTGTCCTTGATCCAGTGTTCAAACACCAGGTTCAAAACAGTTAAATTATCCTTATGCAGTGACTTCAACAAAGTGTAATATTTAACTCTAAAATAGTTTAATTCAGTTTTATTTAGGCTTAAATATCTATCCATAATATTCATATTTCTAATAATGCATTCAAACAAAAGTGAGCTTTAAAAATGTCTGTTTTAGAAACAATTTCCCCAAGGCTTTCTATCAATAATGTATTAACGGTCTAATAAAAGCTCAGAATAAACTTGCAAGGCTATTGAAAGGCCAGCAAAGGAACTGCTGAAGCCCAGGGGGTCCTGGGCTGGCCCTGGAGCTTCAGCCTCACCAGCTGACTGGGTTCAGTTCAGTTCAGTTCAGTCATTCAGTCACATCTGACTGTTTGTGGCCCCATGGACTGTAGCACGCCAGGCTTCCCTATCTGTCACCAACTCCCAGAGCTTGCTCAAACTCATGTCCATCGAGTCAGTGATGCCATCCAACCATCTCATCCTTTGTAGTGACCTTCTCCTCCCACCTTCAATCTTTCACAGTGTCAGAGTCTTTTCCAATGAGTCAGTTCTTCACATCAGATGGCCAAAATATTGGAGTTTCAGCTTCAGCATCAGTCCTTCCAATGAACACTCAGGACTGATCTCCTTTAGGATGGACTGGTTGGATCTCCTTGCAGTCCAAGGGATTCTCAAGTCTTCTCCAAAACCACAGTTCAAAAGCATCAATTCTTCACCATTCAGCTTTTTTTATGGTCCAACTTTCACATCCATTCAGGACTACTGGAAAAATCAAAGCTTAGACTAGACAGACCCTTGTCAGCAAAGTAATGTCTCTGCTTTTTAATATGCTGTCTAGGTTGGTCATAGCTTTTCTGCCAGGGAGCAAGCATCTTTTAATTTCATGGCTGCAGTCACTACCTACAGTGATTTTGCAGCCCTCCAAAATAAAGACAGCCACTGTTTCCATTGTTTCCCCATCTATTTCCCATGAAGTGATGGGACCAGATGCCATGATCTTTGTTTTTTGAATGTTGAGCTTTAAGCCAAACTTTTCCCTTTCCTCTTTCACTTTCATCAAGAACTCTTTAGTTCCTCTTCACTTTCTGCCATAAGGGTGATATCATCTGTGTATCTGAGGTTACTGATATCTCTCCCAACAATCTTGATTCCAGCTTGTGCTTCATCCAGCCTGGCATGTTGTATGATGTACTCTGCATATACATCAAATAAGCAGGGTGACAATAAACAGCCTTGACGTACTCCTTTCCCAATTTGGAACCAGGCTGTTGTTTCATGTCCAGTTCTAACAGTTGCTTCTAGACCTGCATAAGGATTTCTCAGGAGAAAGTTCAAGTGGTCTGGTATTCCCATCTCTTGAAGAATTTCCCGCAGTTTGTTGTGATCCACATAAAGGCTTTGGCATAATCAATAAAGCAGAAATAGATACTTTTCTGGAATTCTCTTGCTTTTTCTGTGATCCAACGGATGTTGGCAATTTGATCTCTGGTTCCTCTACTTTTTCCAAATCCAGCTTGAACATCTGGAAGTTCATGGTTCATGAACTATTGAAGCCTGACTTGGAGAATTTTAGCATTACTTTGCTAGTGTGTGAGATAAGTGCAATTGTGCAATAGTTTGAACATTCTTTGTCATTGCCCTTCTTTTGATTGGAATGAAAACTGACCTTTTCTAGTCCTGTGGCCACTGCTGAGTTTTCCAAATTTGCTGGCATACTGAGTGCAGCACTTTCACAGTATTATCTTTCAGGATTTGAAATAGTTCAATTGGAATTCCATCATCTCCACTAACTTTGTTCATAATGATGCTTCCTGAGGCCCACTTGACTTCGCATTTCCCTGATGTCTGACTCTAATCCAGTAATCATACCATCATGGCTGTCTGGGACATGAAGATCTTTTTTGTATAGTTCTTCTGAATAGTTTTATAGTTATTCTTGCCACCTCTTCTTAATATCTTCTGCTTCTGTTATATTCATACCATTTCTGTCCTTTATTGTGTCCGTCTTTGCGTAAAACGTTCCCTTGGTATCTCTAATATTCTTGACGAGACCTCTAGTCTTTCCCATTCTATAGTTTTCCTCTATTTCTTTGCACTGATCACTGAGGAAGACTTTCTTATCTCTCCTTGCTGTTTTTGGAAATCTGCACTCAAAGGGGTATATCTTTCCGTTTCTCCTTTGCATTTTGGCTTTTCTTCTTCTCTCAACTGTTTGTAAGGCCTCCTCAGACAACCACTTTGCCTTTTTGCATTTCTTTTTCTTGGGGGTGGTCTAGATCACTGCCTCCTGTACAAGGTCACGAACCTCCATCCATAGTTCTTCAGGCACTGTGTCTACCAGATCTAATATCTTGAATCAATTTGTCACCCCCACTGTATAATCGTAAGGGATTTGATTTAGGTCTAGTGGTTTTCCCTACTTTCTGAATTTAAGTCTGAATTTGGCAATAAGGAGTTCATGGTCTGAGCCACAGTCAGCTTCTTGTCTTATTTTTGCGGACTGTAAAGAGCTTCTCCATCTTTGGCTTCAAAGAATATAATCAATCTGATTTCAGTTATGACCGTCTAGTGATGACTGGGTGATGGCAGGCAAGTCAGCTATCCAAGCAAGGGGTAGTAAAATTCTCTTATAAGGAAGATCCTCTCCCTTCCACAGCGTCTCACAACTAATGAACTCTCATAAGAGCTCTCCACCCGTCTGGAAAAAGCCATCGCAGACTAAGGTCTAAAAGGCAGTGGTACTTAAGCTGTTGTTTCTTTGCAGCCATTGGAAACTATGAGCTTGTCATCCTTCCCAAGTTCCAATGCTGACTCACAATTCCATTCAAGTCTGTTCCCCCTCGATCCAGTTTGGCAAGTGAGGAAGTCTGTTTCCCACTTGGGTATGGATGAAGCTGTGACTTATGTTGGACTTGGGCCAACTGCAACCTGGGGTGGGAGATCCAATCCAGCTCCCTGGCTATTTTGGGATGGCCTGCAAGCTAAGAATGGTTTTGCAGATGAACATTTTCAAATGATTTTGAAACAGGATGCACTGACTTCGAACCCCAAATATGTGGAATGTTATGCTTCCAAAGAATTCTATATTTTTCATTAGTCACTGATTAAGACATTGTACTCAATTATTATTCCTATTATATTCTGAACTTCATCAAAAGATTTGGGGGCATTTGATGCCTGTTATATAAATACCAAAATATGTCTTTAATTTTGCCTCTTTAGCCTGCAAAACCTAAATATTTATTCTCTGCCCCTTTCCAGAGCAAAGTTTCCAGACCCTTGGTCTAAGCAGTCCTCCGGCAGGGCAGAAATCAGCTGAAGAGATAGAGGAGATGAGTTAGCAGAGAATGAAACTGAACAAAACAGTGGATGCCTTAATTGCTTATAACAAAAGCATAAGTGATGCCATTACTAGGGTTGGAATTTATCCAGGATGATGGTATCAATCAAAACTGACAGGAGCTCTCACGTCCCTGAGTGCTCCGCTCTTTACTTTTATTTCCTTTCTGAAAGACAGAGTCCCCCACGCCAGGTTATTGGCTCGATATGACAGCCGTAAATCTCCGCTGACACTTCCAGCAGCACAGAAGAAGATGGTTCTCAGAAATGACCAATAATTGACCCAGCCTGACCTGCCTGAGCATGTGAGGTCTAACAGGCTCTAACATTAAGTGTAGAATTATTTCTCAATAGATACTTTGCATGGAATGCTGGCCGACTATTCAGAAAATGAACAAAATAGAGTTAGGTAAGAGAATAGACTCTTTTTTAACTCTCCAGGAGAAATGAAACTGAGGTTTGACCCATGGATGGAAAAATTACCTCTTATTATTTCTAAAATCAATGATGGAATAATTAGATTTAGCAAATGGGATTAAAAAAAAGCCCTTTGAGGTCACTAAGGCTATTTCCTAGAGTTAATCCTGGAAAACTGAATTCTCTAAGGTTTTGGTTTCGTTTAATCACAGAATTTGACTTTATTGTATCCATGTGGCTCAATAACAAGTCACACCAAATACAAGCTCAAAGCAAAGGTGACTGGCTCCCTCTGATGTGTTCCTGGGTTGGCCCTATGGTTCTGAAGACCTCAGCCAGCGGAAGGAGCGGCAGCGGTTGGATGTTGAACTCGATCGCACTCGGGTGTCTGTAGCCTCAGCTGAATGGAAGGGCCGAGCCTGTCTCCCTCACATGTCTGTCAGAGCTGCTTCCTAGCCAGGCAGAGGCTTCTCCAGAGCAGAGTCTGCAGTATCTCTTGGAAGTGAAGCTCATAGTCATCCCTGGGTATTCCCTAGGTTCTACTGGTTAAAGCAGGCTATGGGCTGGCTCGGATTCACGGGGAAAGTAAATAGACTCCACCTTTTACTGGGAGGAGCTTTCATCATGGCGGCCCTTTGCGATCAAACAGAGTTTTATTCCTATTTATTTATCATCAAGGACCCTGAGATGCTCATGAAGCCCCTGGGAAGGAAGTCTGACACCTCCTTAAAAATCGCATAATGCTCACAAGAGCAGTGATATGACTTTAGCGAAGTGAGTACCAAAAATAAAACAGAAATGGCCATTTTCTCCTGTACAAAGTCATGAAGTAGACAGATTTAGAATGTGGTCTGCAGTTGGTCCATTTGCCTAACTTGCTGCACAAAGTTTAGTATTAGAAGGCTGGACTCCCCTTCCCAGACCTGCCATTGGGTAGTTAATTAAGCCCTCCTCCCTATTGCGGGAATAAGTACAGTGCCCACCTAATGGAGTTGCTGAGTGTGTAAATCTATACACACTCTGATGGAGGCAGAGTGTGTATAGAGTCCAGCATGGTTCTAGCATGTAATAGGTCCATAATTAATATTGGCTGCTCTTTGATGATCACAGAAGGCAGTGGCACCCCACTCCAGGGACGGAGGAGCCTGGAAGGCTGCAGTCCATGGGGTTGCTAAGAGTCGGACACGACTGAGCGACTTCACTTTCCTTTTTCACTTTCATGCATTAGAGAAGGAAATGGCAACCCACTCCAGTGTTCTTGCCTGGAGAACCCTGGGGACGGCAGAGCCTGGTAGGCTGCTGTCTATGGGATCGCAGAGTCGGACACGACTGAAGCGACTTAACCAACAGTTCTTTGATAATAATCGATGTTCCTATTACTGCCATTGACTCATTGATCCAACTTGAAAAGTTGAAAATGAAGGATCTTAGATGAAATGACCTTAAAAGTCACATCGTGGTCCATCTAATGCTTAAAACCACTGACAGTGGTTTTGTCGAGTTGTGGGATAGGTTAGGTCATGTTTGTGTACAGTTGCTCAGTTGTATTTGACTCTTTGTGACCTCATGGACTGCAGCCCAGCAGGCTACTCTGTCCATGAGATTTCCTAGGCAAGGATACTGGAGTGGGTTGCCATTCCCTTCTCCAGGGGGTCTTCCTGACCCAGAGATCAATCTCACGTTGCTTACATCTCCTGCACTGGCAAGCAGATTCTTTACCCCTAGTGCCACCTGGGAAGCCAGGCTAGGTTATAATGAGGTAACAAATAGCTATGAAACACACACAACAATAATTTCTCACCCGTCCAACATCTGAACCACTTTCCAGAATGGCCATTCCCCATGTGGTGACCCTGGGATCCAGGCTGTTGTCCATCCCTGCCATAGGAGAACAGGGCCTCCTAGGTCACCGGCCAATGGCAGGGAGAGTGAGAGCCACCCCGTTTTACCCTCCATCCGCCTGGAAGTAACCACTGTCACCTGACTGCAGGCTGTGGAAAGTGTGGCCTTCTGAATTTCCACGGCGGAGAAAGTGGGCCTGGACTCAAACGCTGCAGAGGAGCCTCTGTTACAACAGTGAAGCAGCCTGTGCTTTGTTCCGCATCTCTCTAACCCACATCTAACCCACATCTCTAACCCCCTGTCGTTGTGAATAGCTCTGATTGGTGGCCAGGCCTGCCTCCTATGGCACGTGGATCCAAGGCTCCTTCTGTGGGTGACACAGGACAATAGCAGTCTCTCTGCAGTCTGAGAGTCGTTCCAGAGTGGAGACAGATGGACAGGCAGCCTGGGGGTCAGAGATGTAGGATACTGCTCAAGCAGGTGCCCTCCTGCTGAGTTATCTTCTCTGGGTTCAACTCTCCTCTAGGACCCCTCCAACCAGAACAGCTAATCTATCAATGCACCCATGTGTGCTAAGTCACTTCAGTCGTGTCAGACCCTTTGAGACCCTGTGGACTGTAGCCCACCGGGCCCCTCTGTCCTTGGGAGTGTCCAGGCAAGAACATTGGAGTGGGTTGCATGCCCTCCTCCAGGGGATCGTCCCAACCCAAGGATCTCTGTCTCCTGCATTGTCAGGCAGATTCTTTACCACTAGTGCCACCTGGGAAGCACAATGTACCAATAAGATATCACAAAGGGAACAGAGTCTGCAAGACCTTACCCCACAGAGGGGTTTAGTTTTATGTTACATCAGTCTTCTGTTGCTGCGGAAAGAATAGCCTCCAACGCAGCAGCTTAAACAGCACGCTTGTGGCTCACCCTCCTGTTGGGTGAAGGACCACAGGGCTCTGCTGACTGCCCTGCTCTAGTCTCACAAGCCCACAGTTAAGGCATTAGCAGGGCTGGATCCTTATCTGGAGCCTCTGGGGCAGACGCTTCTAAATGCCCCAGGTTTTGGAGGAGTCCACATTCTTCTGGCCGTAGCACTGGGGCCTGTTTCCTGGCTGGCTCTGGGCCAGGGCCCGGGTCTGCTGCTGGAGACCACCTGCCTCTCCTCTTATGCTGCCGCCTCCGTCAACAACGCTGGTGATGGTATACTGAGTCCTTCTCCAGCTTCAGCTCTTTCACCATCTCCCCCTGCCTCCAGCAGGAGCAGACACCCTGATCTTAAAGGACTACTTGACTGGACCTGCCCACCTTGGTCATCTCCTAGCCTCACTCACAGCAGTGCTCAGAGAGGATTTGAATAAACGGGGGGTCGGGGATCTTTGGGAGCATCTTCAGAAGGCTTTCTGCCACACAGCCTAACTGCCTTCTATTGGAATTTCACTTGGTAATAATAGCTAACACACAGTGCTTACAACGTGCAGCCACAGTTCAGAGTAAGCCCATGAGCTGAGTGCTGGCTTTCTCATTAGGCTGATGAGGAAACCAAGGTGTGGTCAGGGCTAGTTTCCGTGGCTCAGATTGTACAGTGGTGCGTTGGGAAGTCTGGCCCGGGTGTCCACATTAACCACCACCCTGGGCTCCTTTCTATTGAGCTGTAGGAACAGATTCACAACCAACACCAAGAGTGGTTCCCCCATGCCCAAGGCAGCATTTGTTTAAACCATATTCTCTCAAAACTCCATTTCCATCTGGGTGGAGCCATAAAATAAGCAAAAATGTGGAGAGATTTTAGTAGTGAATTGGATTGTTTAATTCTAATTGAAGAAAGTAGCAAAGACCAGAACAGACTCAACAGACAAATGATGAGCTGCTCTTCTTGACCTTTTTAGTGCAACCCTAAGAACTGAAAATGATAGATAGATGGATAGATAGATAGTCGTCAGTTATGTCTGACTTTTGGTGGCCTACCAGGCTCCTCTGTCCATGAGATTTCCTTGGCAAGAATACTGGAGTGGCTGGCCATTTCCTTCACCAGGGGGTTTCCCCAATTCAGGGAGCAAACCTGCATCTGCTGCTTTGGCAGGTAGATTCTTTACCACTGAGCCACAATGGAAACAGTGACAGACTTTATTTTCTTGGGCTCCAAAGTCACTGCAGATGGTGACTGCAGCCTTGAAATTAAAAGATGCTTGCTCCCTGGAAGAAAACCTATGACCAACCTAGACAGCATATTCAAAAGCAGAGACACTGCATTGCTGACAAAAGTCTGTCTAGGCAAAGCTATGGTTTTTCCAGTAGTCCTGTATGGGTGTGAGCGTTGGACCATAAAGAAGGCTGAACACCAAAGAATTCATGCTTTTGAGCAGTGGTGTTGAAGAAGAGTCTTGAGAGTCCCTTGGACTGCAAGGAGATCAAGCCAGTCAATCCTAAAGGAAATCAGTCCTGAATAGTCATTGGAAGGACTGATGCTGAAGCTGAAGTTCCAATACTTTGGTCACCTGATGCAAACAACTGACTTATTGGAAAAGACCCTGATGCTGGGAAAGACTGAGGGAAGGAGGGGAAGGGGATGACAGAGGATGAGATGGTTGGATGGTATCACTGACTTAGACATAAGTTTGAGTAAGCTCTGGGGGTTGAGATGGACAGGGAGACCTGGTGTGCTATAGTCCATGGGGTCGCAAAGAGTCGAACACAACTGAGAGTGATTTCCTTGGCAAGAATACTGGAGTGGCTGGCCATTTCCTTCACCAGGGGGTTTCCCCAATTCAGGGAGCAAACCTGCATCTGCTGCTTTGGCAGGTAGATTCTTTACCACTGAGCCACAATGGAAACAGTGACAGACTTTATTTTCTTGGGCTCCAAAGTCACTGCAGATGGTGACTGCAGCCTTGAAATTAAAAGATGCTTGCTCCCTGGAAGAAAACCTATGACCAACCTAGACAGCATATTCAAAAGCAGAGACACTGCATTGCTGACAAAAGTCTGTCTAGGCAAAGCTATGGTTTTTCCAGTAGTCCTGTATGGGTGTGAGCGTTGGACCATAAAGAAGGCTGAACACCAAAGAATTCATGCTTTTGAGCAGTGGTGTTGAAGAAGAGTCTTGAGAGTCCCTTGGACTGCAAGGAGATCAAGCCAGTCAATCCTAAAGGAAATCAGTCCTGAATAGTCATTGGAAGGACTGATGCTGAAGCTGAAGTTCCAATACTTTGGTCACCTGATGCAAACAACTGACTTATTGGAAAAGACCCTGATGCTGGGAAAGACTGAGGGAAGGAGGGGAAGGGGATGACAGAGGATGAGATGGTTGGATGGTATCACTGACTTAGACATAAGTTTGAGTAAGCTCTGGGGTTGAGATGGACAGGGAGACCTGGTGTGCTATAGTCCATGGGGTCGCAAAGAGTCGAACACAACTGAGAGACCGAACTGGAGCTGAGTCATCAGGGAAGCCCTAGATAGATAGATATGATAGATGGAGATAGATTTAATAAATATTTTACTCCTGTATTTTCCTGAGTGACTCTAAGCCATGAACAAAAGTCAGTGCCAAGTAAGAGTTGGGCAAAGAACTCCTGGTTTTACAGGCGTGTTCTCTTTAGACCAAGTGTTTGCTGGAGTCCCTCAGATCTTGCTACAGCAAATCCAGGTGGAAACTAGCTCACACAGAGCAGCGTGATGCTTTCCAGAAAGCTATGCTTGAAATCCACGAAGCTGATAAAACAAGAAAGGGCCACGTTTTCCTCCGGGCTCCCCTACTGGTTAGAAAACAGAAGTGACACCCAAGGCCCAGGAAAGACTGCTGCCCTAAGCTTTCGTCTAAGATGAAGATGCGATGCCAGGCACAGCCAACCCAACAGTAAAAACAAGCGTGGAGATGGAGCAAGTTGAAGTGAAGTTTGTGCTCTCCAGGTGTTACTCTGGTTGGATTGTGCTGCTTCATTAACTGTGCTGCTTTAAACACTAAGCTGACATGGTGATAATCTTCTGGAAATAGCATCTTGGAGGCATTCAGGGAGGCCAGAGGACACAGGGCGTGGTGCCACCACATGACTGCTTATGCACTGAGGGTGTCCATGCAGAATCATTCACAGAAAGCGAGCGGATTTGTGAGCAAAGGAAGTTCTAATTAAATCTTCCCTTTCTGCTGTGCTGTAGCTGATGGTCAATGGACAATCTCGTTCTTAATCCCATCTATTTTTACCAGGCTCCTGTTGCTTTTTTTTAACCTTTAACGGAACCTAGAAACTTGACAGCCTGTGACTTAATAAAATAGATTTGGAAAAAAAGACTTAAATCCATTTCTCTTCTCCCTTTTTCAAGTTCTAGGACATTGGAAAATGTGCTTATAAAAATGATCATTTGGCTTGGAATTTGGTCTGTTCCTACTAAAAAAGTGAATTAATCTTAATAATTGCGAAGAAATCATATATGGAATAGTCCTCAGAAGGGTAATTACTCAAGTACAGTGGTTTTCATTAAAAAGTTAACATTTATCTTATTACAGTAATTACCTTATTGCAGTAAATTGGCAACATTTTCCTATTCTTTCAATGAGATAGCACCGTAAGATGAGTTCACGCAATAAGATGTGTTTGAACTTATTAATGAGAATCATATGCATTATTTTTAACTTTGTTTTAAAAAGGCAAAAACACACTTTATTTTTCTGTATAAAATGGCATTGAGTTAGAAAATTGTCATTAGATATTATCTCTCTGTCTTTGAAAGGGCTCTGTTTTGAGGCATGATGATACTACTTGTATTTGTTATCAAGTGAAATAGTCCCTGTTCTTCTCAACTATCTATTTTAGGAATGAAAACAATCAACTTCAATGAAGCCATCTCCAAAGGCTTACTGAATTTTAAGGATTCTTGGAAAATGTCTGATTCAACAGTGCCTGTTTTTAGGACGAGACATATAAGCACAAAGATGTTAATGCAGTTCAAAATTATGTGGTGAGAGAAGGAAAGAGTTGGCATTGGAATCTCTGTCTCCTGACTCTCAGTGTTCTGTGTGTGTGTGTCTGCACACACATGTGCTGGTGTGTAATATCTCTGTGCTTGTGGCTAAAATAACCACATGGGTCTGCAAGGCCTTTGGTTTCTAGCCTTAAATAGCTTCTAAAAAGCCACAGTGCATTTTAACAGCATTCCCTTGTCTCATACACCACGTGACACCTTTGTCCAAAGGCAGCCCTTCCTCCCTGCTTATTCTGGCTCCTCTGTACCCCATGATTCTACCACTGGGCCAGTGCTTTAGGTCATTTGCTATGAAAGACCTTCGGGCTTCCCTGATGATGCTCGTGGTGAAGAACCTGCCTGCCAGTGCAGGAGATATAAGAGATGTGGGTTCAGTCCCTAGGTCAGGAAGATCCCCTAGAGGAGGGCATGGCAACCACTCCACTATTCTTGTCTGGAAAATCCTAAGGACAAAGGAATGTGGTGGGCTACAGTCCACAGGATCACAAAGAGTCAGACACCACTGAACCACTGAACGCACTCTCTCTCTCAGCCAAGGTGGTCCATCTGGTCCACCTGCTCAGTGGGAAGTGGAAAGTCGTTTTCCTGGGCATGTTCTTGTCAAGCTCCTTCTCTCCTGTCGCGGTAGGGGTTGGGGGGTCCTGCTCTCCTCTCAGCTCAGCTGTAAAGCAGGCAGGCCTGCCTCCAGCCACCGAGAGCCACCACACTTCAGATGCTGCCGTGAGGCGCAACCTCAGACTCAGCAGGGCTCAGAGTTGCCCAAAGCCTGGAGATGAACAGGAACCTGGAGGGCAGGCCAAGAACCCTCCTCGGTACTCTGAAAGCTGCTCTGGACTAACCGAACCAGAGGGGGCCTTTGTACTCAGACTAGTGTTTTTCTTCCCCTGCAGAACTGCCGGAGTGAATGACCCATCAGCGTTTTGTCTCCAGATCGCTCTCAGCGGTGTTCCGGCCGGTGGCTCCATGGAGGGGTGGCCCTTGAGGCTGCTGTTTGCTGTGTTACGTGGTGTCCTCGTCATGTGGACTCGTGAAAGAATCCTCACCAGCTGTAGGGGTAGGAATGATTATGCATCCCCTAAGCAAACATTTTTTAACTTTATAGACGTAATGAATCATGTAAATTGTGTCCTTTCTCTCCTTGTATCGGCTGTCAGGACACTCAGGGCTGCAGTCGCACCCGCCCTGGCAGGTGCAGGCTGTGCACTAATTCATGCCATTATGAACTTGACTCCTTATTTTCCCTTCCCTGAAACATCCTCACTTGCTTCTTTGCTGTCATTCTGTCGCATTGTTTATATTCCTCTAAGTTGGCTTAAATTACTTTTAGAAGAAGGCAGAGAATAAAATAAATAAACATACAGATAAATCCCTACCCATGTGTTAAATATGTAGGGCATCCAAGTTGTGGAGGAAACCACTTAATAAACCATCTAGACATCTGGAGAAATAGTAACCAGAGTATGACCTATTGCCTCCCTGAGTGACGTCTTAGGTCTGGGAGCTGCTGAGCGGAGGCACTGTGTTTCGTTCTGCCGGAAGCCTGCCTGTTTGGAAAGGCTGGAAGAGATGCTCAAAAATGACATATCTAGTTTGTGTTTTCAATGAGACAGCAGACATCAGCTGACTCATTAGGGTTTGGGAAATTTTAGCATAAGCTGGTTGTGGAAATTATGTAAAAGTAGGGACTTCTGTCCCTTCATCTTCTGAAGATGAGTGAGGATAAAACAACCTCCTGCCCTTTGTCCACAGCAGAGCCTGAGCTCCTTGTTCAGAGGAGTCACTGAGTAAACCCAGGGACCGAAGCAGCCTCGCCTCCTTTACCTTCAGTGGAGCTGATGAAAGTCAGGTCAACGTGGGCAGCGCTCAGCTGTCTCCCAGGCCATTTTGCACAACTGGTACCTGCAGCTCGTGTGACCCATCTCGTAATGTGCAGGAAAGAAGAAATACTCTTTTGAGGATTTACTATCCGCACTGGCCAGGGCTGTGTATCTTCATGATCACTTTATATATTTGCTATTATTATTTTCATACATTAGATATGATCGATGTTCTGAGCACTGTACGAAAAAATAAGAGTTAGGCATAGGCTCTGCCTGGCTTATTCAGACTGAATTTGATAGACAGATAAGATCCAGAGATGAGTATATGATGGAAACACATTTTACTGTATTTGCAAACTGATGAAGTTATTCTGGGGGGTAATGTTCTTTTACGTTTTCAAGAAGGCGGGGAGAGGGAGGCCAACACTGTTTTCACACTACAATTCATTTCCATGAGGAGCAGCACTCAAATAGAAATGCAAAACTTGCAGGGAGTGGGGAGGGGAGACAGGGCAGCGTGCCTTCTGTGAAGCCAGAGTTCGATCAGTTAAGAGAGGATTATTCAGATCGGGGTTACCCAGCTTCTCACATTTTACGTTTGCATGTTCCTCCTCTTGCCTTCCCAGCTGGTCGTCAATTCTGTGCATCCGTTCCTCAAACAAGGTAACAGCAGCCACCCAACTACCGGGAAGGCAATGAAAACCGAACTCAAGTCCAAGGTAGACTGCCTCTGGGCCCCCTGAGAGCGTCTTTGCCCTGCAGAATCTCTGAGGGGTCACAGGTTCACGGGACCCTCTCTCTGTCTCCCTCTCAACTGGAGACACTATGATAATTTTCCCTGCATAAAGGGGAGAGGGAGAGTTTAGGAAGACCACACACGGGGTGAGACACTTAAGCCTATGGAGCCTCAGGGTTGATGGCTGGGAGAAAGGCATTAGGTGGTACTGTTCAACCCAGCCCTCCTCCACCCTGTGCTCTTACTCATCACACATATTAGGAAAGACAGAACAGCACTGGGTCCCAGAAAGTTCTTTCTTTTTCCAAAGGAGATGTAATTGATATATGGACTTCCCCAGTGGCTCAGCGGTAAAGAATCTGCCTGCAGTGCAGGAGAGGTAGGAGACATGGGTTCGATCCCTGGATCGGGAAGATCCCCTGGAGGAAGGCAGGGCAACCCACTCCAGTATTCTTGCCTGGAGAATCCCATGGATTGAGCAGTCTGGCGTGCTATGGTCTATAGAGCCACAAAAAGTTGGACACATCTCAAGTGACTGGGCACACACACACAATTGATATATAACCTTGTGCAAACTCAAGGAGACCAGAAATGAGGACCCCTCGGACATGGTTGGTGGGAATGTAAATGGACACAGCCACGATGGGAAAAGCGCAGAGGTTCCTCAAGACGCTGAAAATGGAGTTGCCTTACGACCCAGTGGTCCCCCTCTGGGTGCACATCCAAAGGAAATTAGAATGAAACAGGACATCAAACACACCATGCCTCATCCTTAAAGAATAACTCAGTCTACTTAAGCTACCACCGTTATTATTAGCTTAGATTTTTCTTGGATGTTTGGCCCTTTGAGGAGTTAAGAAGCCGCTGCAATAAAGGTAGAATGGCCTATCTGAACTTGAGATGTCCTTAAATCCTGCGTTTCCTCTCTGCCCCTGAAGCACATGGTCAGAACCACCACCTGGCATATCCCTCTAAACCCTAGATCAACACACTTTCACCCTTGAGCCTCCGATACACTGGAAATTTAGAAAGAAGAACATGGGATTCTGTGGTATCTCTCACACTGTAAATAAGTGAGAAAGGATCTCTGTCAGTTGCAGTAAAATTGTACATATTCAGGACACAAATTGATTGAGACTTCAGAACAGGAGATGCAGTAGAGGAGTCCTGTTTTGAAGAACTGAGTCAGAATGAGCAGTGCTTCGAAAGCGTTTCCAAATAAACCCATGGCTCTGAAGCCCAGTGTTGTCAGATATGCCGTGGCCTTACTTCTGGTAAGTATGGGGGGAAATGTTCCAGGCTGCTGGAAGTTTAAAACCAGTCGGAAGATTGATGGATTATGGTCTTACATTCCTTTCCAAGCAAGGAAAGAACTATTTTTAAAAAACCACCTGACCTCGAATCTGTTTCTATTAAATGCCAGTGCTTCCATGTTACCAGTGAGATGTTAATAGAAATGATGGGATGTTACATCATGTCACGCGGGCACCAGAAAACTCTTTCTCTTATTTTTTGTGTGTTAGGAAAGAAACGTTTCTAAAGAATAGAAGTGTTCTCTTTATAGCATCTGTTACAAACAGTCCCGAAGACCTGCCTTTCCAACATCTTTCTATCTCTGTTTCTTTAACCACTTTGTTCTTTCTGATACAATCTATTTGACTCTCAACATTTCAGTTTACAAAGAAACATGAATCATCAGGGGGATGGAAGAATCAAAATAACTTTTTTCATTCCTTACATGCCTATCAAGATTGCTTTAGGGCAAATGTAGCCATGGGATATGGCTTGAGCAGGCAAGGGAAGTTAAGAGTGATGATTTATTTTTCATGAACTGGGTGATTTATTTGAGCATTTTATCTTCTCCTATCTGTTTCTTCATCTGCTAAATATTTTTTTTCTTCAAAAACAGAGTGTAAGTGAAAAATACAGCACATTATTACCCTAATATGCCTCATCAATAAAGTTAAAATACATGCTGCAAATTAGAAATGTCTGGAAATGGATGTAATGAATGTCGACTGTGAAAGTTCATAATTTGGGGGAATGGTCAGTGCCAGCTTTGGGAAACAGTGTTCAGCACTAGCGTTTATATTCCTCCTGCTCATCCTGTGGTGTTTCCACCTGTCTCTCTGCATCTCTTCTCAGGAGGACACTAGACACGTTGGATTAGGCCCACCCCACTCCTTTGCTCTTGCCTGGAGAATCCCAGGGACGGAAGAGCCTGGTGGGCTGCAGTCCATGGGGGGTACTAAGAGTCGGACACGACTGAGCGGCTTCACTTTCACGTTTCACTTTCATGCATTGGAGAAGGAAAAGGCAACCCACTCCAGTGTTCTTGCCTGGAGAATCCCAGGGATGCAGGAGCCCGGTGGGCTGCTGTCTATGGGGTCACACAGGGTCAGACATAACTGAAGCGAGTTAGTAGCAGCAGCAGCCGCCGCTTGAACTTAATTATATCTACAAAGATCCTGTTGTCAAATAATGGACATGAATTTGGGACATTGTTCAACCCAGCATGGCTAGTCCCACTCTGGGCTTCCGAGGTTGCTTTTCTCTCTAGTAACCAGCTCCTGTGTGTTCTTGGCCTTCCCAGGACTGTGAGCTCCCCTGGCCTGTGCTCTCAGGAGACCAGGGCATCAGATGGCTCTTTGCTCTGCCTCTGCAGAAAAGGTCTGAGTACCCTGGGAACTTAGCATAAAGGGTTCCCAGGCCCCTTGTGGGCAGCCTGCTTCCTGGACACCTTCCCATGGTCAGAGGCCATCCCGCTTGGGACAGGTTCACAAAGGACCCGGTGTGGAACTCTCCACACCTGAGGCTGTGGAAATGCTCTTGGTGATTCTAGAGCTTTCTGAGACTCTTTTCCCTATGGTGGATCTTTCCAAGCAAGAAGGTCCCTTTTGGTCTGGAAAGCCACCCAAAACCTAGGATACATTTGAAGAAAGGAGAAGAATGTGTTAAATTAAGGAAACAGGGCAGGGGTTGGGCGAAGAGGACAAAGTCTTTATTTAAGGAAGAATAATACAATTTATGGCATGCAAATTCTGGGAAGGATCCTTCCTGGCTGGACTAGAGACCAGCTCTCCTGGTTGCCAGTGTACTACCTCCATTTACCACATTAGTCGATACAAAAAGAGACACGAAATTACAGTATTTGGAATGGGCCCTCCCCAAACGTCTGGATCTGTGACATTCAGCTACACAGAAAGAAATTTATTTAGCAGAGAGAAAACACTGCAGCTTTCAAAACATCGAAAAAATCCAACCCACTAAGGAAAATAGAGATGATGGCTTACTTTGCATAATAGGTTCCAATGATACTTCAATATTGTTAGTAATTCATGCTTCTAAAATTTGATTTTTTTTTTTTTTTGCTATCTGGCAGCCTCAGTGAATCCTTGTCATATGACAAATCGAGGGAATTAGGACTCATTAAATATGGTGTTTAATAGAGGGTTACTGTGTAGCTCATCAATAGAGAATGGATGTAAACAGATTAAAATACGATGCACTAAAGTCGATGTATTTGATAGTACAGAAGTCTTTGTAGGATCCTGAGGTGTTTATCCTGAGACGCTGTGAACGGTGGCCAGAGCTCCACCCACAACGTTCCCTTTCCCACGTTGACTCCTTACCGACTGGGTCGGCCTGCAAGAGCAGGCGTGAGGGCCCTCGGGGGAGGGGAGAGACCAGGGCTGCAACACAGACTAAAGCGCGTTGGGGCTGGAGTCGGTCGCGACAGAAAGGAGCAGCGTTCATCCAGGGCTGTTGGCCCAGACACTTCCAGGCGTCAGCCTCTGACGCTCTCGGGGACCTTCAGGAGTAAATATTATTATGGTCCCTATTTTATCCCTGAGGTGACAGCGGCAGGGGGACTGTGAGCAACGCATCCCCAGGCCCGGGGCTGGGCTGCAGGCTTGCAGCTGACCCGGCAGCACCTCCCCATGGTCCTCACCGCCGCCCCGCCTGCCCTGCCCACCCTGCCAGCCTCAGCTTGGGCCTCGATGCGTTCCCTGAGTCTCCCCAGCTCCTGCCTCTGCCCCTCCGTTCCTTCCTCCATGTTGCAAACCCTTATTTTCCTAAACCCGGAAGAGCCGTCCCGCCAGCTGATGACCCCGACTGATGTCACCAGGATTCAGAGCATGTGTGGACTGGCGAGTTACCATCCGACTGCTGTCCCTCAGGAGCCAGGCCCTTCTTACCCTCTGATGCACTGCTCTGCCAACGGCACAGCCGAACGTGGAGCTGTTGCTATTGATAAATATCCAGGGGATGGATCTGGAAAACCTGAACAAAAGAAAAAATTCACCTTCCGCTCAAGAATCTAACATTTTCATATTAAAATGTGACAGGGGCGTAAACGATCCTTCTCACGCCTGCTGAGGCCCGGGGTGTGCAGAGCCTGGCAGCCTGCACTGTGACAGGTGAGATGTGAGGAGATGAGTGCCTGGGAGGAGACGTACCTTCCAGAAAGGAACAGACGCTGGGACATCAGACCCCGCTGCTGGTGTGGGGGAGGAATCTGGACCTGTAGCCCCTGGGGGCCCCAGGGAAGCCGGTCAGTGGGAGCAGGGTCCAGCCGGGGAGCAGAGAGGACCAGGGCAGTGAGGAGGGCGAGTGCACAGCCCTGCAGAGGAGCCCCGGTGGATGGAGAAATGGTCTCAGACAACGTTCTGAGGCTGGCGTGCTGCTTCCAGAGCTGCTATTGGGCTTGGAGCCTGGTAACCAGCAGAGGTGCAAGAACAAAGGTGGTTGTTGTTTGGTCATTAAGTTGTGTCCAACTCTCTACTACCCCATGGACTGTGGCCCACCAGGCTCCTCTGTCCGTAGGATTTCCCAGGTAAGGATATCGGGGTGGGTTGCCATATTCTCCTCTGGGGATCTTCCCGACCCAGGGATCGAACTGGCATCTACCTGCTTGGCAAGCAGATTCTTTGCCACTGAGCCACCTTGGAAGTCCCAGAAGAACAAAGTAGTGTTCTAGAACTCCAGCCTGGAAACGCAGTTCTTTAACTTTGGTTAGTAGCTGTCGTCTGGGAGGCCCAGTGGCCCCCTTGAAGTTCAAGGATGATTTTGCCCCCCCAGGGAGGAGGGGAGCACACTTGTCCCCCGCGTCTGCCATTGTCCTGTTGCACGTACTCACCCAAAAGATTTACTGCAGCTTCCAAAGAAGAACCAGAATTCTCTCTTGCCTTAAGGATCTAATGCAAAACTAATTTTTTTCTGCAAAATCCATTTTTAAATTTCCTTTTTTACAGAATCGTTTTAAGTGATGGAAAATTTGGTGATGCATTCTCCCCAGGGACTCCAGCAGTGTATTTTTGAGGCTGAAAAAGAAGAAGCTCTCGACAACGACCAGCACATTTCAACCATGGAAGGTATCTAACAAGCATGGACTGAAGATGTTTTTCATAATATTTTCATCTTTATTGTGAATGACAGTGATAGCATGTCCAAAGAAAGTGCGAAAGCAGAGGAATGTCAGGGGAAGCCTTTTTTGTCAGTGGCAGCGTCTCCTGCACTTGCATTAGACCTGTTATGATGTCAATGCAAATGCAAGTGCCATTACAATGCAATGTGAGATTTCTCCCCTTGCTTTTGTCAGTTTCAATTAGATGCTTGATGTTACCATAATGCAGTTTCTTCCCCTCCCCCACACTTAATGTACTTAAATTCTGAAAGTTACCACTTTTAAGAACCGTGCTCTATTTCTTAATGGCACTCCACAATGAACCCGTATTAAAAAGTAATACATTTTCCATACAGAAAGGAATATAAAGTAAGTTCCATAAAAGTACAACACACTTACATTTTAAAGTATATAACATTAAATATATTAAAAGCACATTGTGTCACACCATATATATTAAATACCTTGAGAAAAGCCGGCTTTGCAATTTATTTTAAGTACATGAGAACTGCATTTAATAAAATGTTTAAAATATAATTTATTACGGTAACAATTTATTAATAATGATAACTAAATGCTCTTGAAGAGGTTATTCATGAAAGAACGGTTTGTCAAAAGAAAAGACTTTTTCCATTCTAAAGATAAGGGCAATAGTCAGAAAGGCATAAATTCTGCCCTTCTTGGTAATTTAACAGTTCTAAAAGAAGCACGCACATTAAAAACCTTTCCCATAACTGTTATTTTTAAAGCAGAGACACTGCTGGAATCTGATTCTGTACATAAACTGATCATTTATTCTATCGGGCTCCCCTTCTGCCTGCAAAGAGTGACACAGAGGGCCCCCCTTGCCCCGAATGTAAATACTAGCTCCTGATTTAAGTGATAGTCAGTTTGTGCTGAAGCTGGGGTATAAATATTTTACATATTGTATAACATAAACATCATTACAGCCCGTCCTCTGGGAGAGCTGGTACGCGTGGGAGATTTGTTAGTGCCTGAAGCTCAAAGCCATGGCAAGAATGTCAGAGATCTGGGATGTGTCACTTTGAGCTTTGCATCCTGTGTATTTATTTCACTCAGGCTGGTCTGTGTAAAGTGCCATAAAAGGTACGTGCCATACCCAGATGATGATCTGTTCCAGAGGCATGGCAGATCCTGGCCCCAGAGGCAGGCGAATCCCACAGACTGAGAGGGGACCCCGAAACGAAAAGACAAAGCAAAGAGGGCAGTGAAGCATGCATTGACAAATAGTTAAAATTCCCAGATTCTCTTAGGAAACTTAGGTTTAAAACTGAGAGAAATCTCATTATGATTGTTTTCTCTTAATAGATTGTAACCTGCATCCCAGAACAACAACAACAACAAAACCCAGGCATCGTGTTAACAATAGACCCAGCCTAGCAGAGGGGTGAATAAGACATGGAAAATTCAGTTATGTCAACAGGATTTGGTTTGCAGTATTCTTCTCCTGTACAACTCAATGACTGCAGGCATGAAAGGAGTGCTTGGGGAAAAAAAATGTAAGAACTGATAAATGAAATAAAATATTTAGGACTGTCTGGTTAGCAGGCTGTTTTTGTTTGGGTTGCTACCAAGGTAAGAGGAGCCAGGTTTTCAGAAACAGGCAGTGGCTGCATGGCCCTCACGACAGATCATTAGTGTTCCAGAATATCTAAACTCGGGCTCTGAAATTTCAAAGGTGGAGGTTTGCTTCAGGTGCTATCAACTTCCATAGATGCTGATAAGAGCATCTGTCAACTCAGCTCATCTGTTCTTGTCACTCACAGAGGGACCAAGGACCTTGCTTGCAGCCAAGAGCCTTGCCTCTTCATAATGGACGTTCCCTGTGGACCTGGTCAGTTTGAGAACCAGAGAGGATTGCTCAACACAACAAGAATCCAGAAGGAGTAAGACACTGCCAAATGTTTCACCCATGGACCATTTTCTCATTAGTCAGATGTCCCTCAACTGATGACTGGGTGAATAAAATATGGTATTTCCACACAGTGGAATGTTATTTGGTGATTAGATGGAATGGTGTATTGACAGATGCTTCAGGAGCATGAACTTTGAAAGCTTTTGTTGTTCAGTCGATAAGTCATGTGCAACTCTGCGATCCTATGGACTGAGGCACATCAGGGTTTCCTATCCTTCACTGTCTCCCAGAGTTTGTTCAAACTCATGTCCATTGAGTTTGTGATGCCATCCAACCATCTCAACCTCAGTCTTACCCAGCATCAGGGTCTTTTCCAATGAGTCAGCTCGTTGCCTCAGGCAGCCAAAGTATTGGAGCTTCAGCTTCAGTCCTTCCAATGGAAGTATTATGCCATGGGAAAGAAATCTATCACAAAGGACCACATGTTGTATGATTCTGTTTATAAAGGAAAGTTCCAAACTGGCAAACCTATAGAGACAGAAGGTAGATTGGTGATTTTCTAGGGCTCAAGGGGATCATGGCTTGGGAATACAGAGTCAAGAACAGAATCTAAAATTGTGATGGATGCAAATATACGTGAATATACTAAATGCTCTTCAATTCCATACTTTAAACGAATTGTGTGGTCTCAGAATTATACACCCAATAAAGCTATTTAAAAAATAGAAAAAAAGTTCAGAAAGTAAACTTATAGCAGTTAAGACCAATGTAACTCAAACTGGTTCCAGTAAAAAAGGAAGATTCTAGCCTATCCAATTGGAAGGCCAAGAATGAAATGAGCTCCAGGCTTACCTGAATTCCCAGTTGAGAAAATAACAAGACTCTTCCATTCTCCATCTTGCAACCTTTCCCTTCTTCTGAAAGGTTCACGGGGGCTTCTGGAAGCTCTCTGCTCCCTGAAGCAGCGCTATAGCTTACCACCTTGAAGCTTCAGATCTGGCAAGAGAAGCCAAAGTCAGTTTCCAAAGTGATTCATAAAAATAGCACAAGAATTAGAGTTCAGCAAGGAACGGGCCCCTAGAAGGGGGTGGGGCAGCAGTAGGATGATCGGTTGCTGCGTGAAAAGTAAAAGATGCTGGATACAGATGAGAGCTGAAAGATACATAGATGGATGCAAGTCCATCACATAGGTTTTAAAGAAGCTTTCCAATAACATTCTAAAGTATACTGTGCCAGAATGACATGCTTATAATTACTGTACATCTTCAATATGCTTTATGTCATACAGAAAAATATTACCCTCATAATCCTGTCTCTTATACACATCTAATGCAAAAGTGAAAGTCATTTAGTCTTGAGTCACCAGAAAAGCCCAATAAGAACAGAGTATTGGAAAAAAGCATAATTCAAGGAGAGAGAAATTTGCACAAAGTATGGACAATTCTCATATTTTGGTAGATTAATTTTTCCCTACTTGGTAAGTATTATATATTACTTTTGTTCATAATGTGTACTATTTCTATTTCTCTGCCTTGTGTACTTTCATTATCTACCTCAATCTCTTTCTCTTCTTTTTAGTATCAATATTTGCCAAGTGAAAGTGAAAGTGTTAGTTGCTCAGCCATGTCCCACTCTTTTCAACCCCATGGACTGTATAGCCCACCAGGCTCCTCTATCCATGGAATTCTCTAGGCAAGAATACTGCAGTGGGTTGCTGTTCCTTTCTCCAGGGCATCTTTCCAACCCAGGAGGATTCTTATCATCTGAGCCACCAGGGAAGCCCAATATTTGCTAGGTATTTGCCACTTTGATTTCTTGGCTTTACAAACTACTCTTCTGGTTTTGATGACATTATTTAAGTCGCTTTAAGTGTTTGTCATTCATTATTTTGTTTGATTCTCTTACAACCCTTTAGGGTGGATAACTTTTTTGCATATTACAGGTAAGTAAACAAGGCAAGTCCCACAGTCACAGAGAATTTTCAGCCCAGCCAGTTTTGTTCTCAAGGCAGTTTATCTGAGTGCTGGGCCGTGTGGTCACTTACATCAATTCCACTACTTATGTATAATTGCATTATTTTCACACTCAGCTTACTTTTACCTCATAACTTGTGGAATGTTGAGCAGATCATGTTAAATTTTCTTATACTTGTTTTTCTATTATTTAAAATATCTTTCCCTGTATTCCCCCAAACCAAGTCATTTAGCATAAGAGAAACATTATTTTGGACTGTGTGGACCCACTGACTGACCTTTGGCTCCTCTCGAACACCTGGGTTTGCTGGAATCTGGGCTTAGCTGAGCTCTGAGCAGGACAGGAGAGCAAGAGTGGCTGGTCTCTGGGGCACTGCCACCCTCCTTGTCAGGGTCTGTCTTGCACAGTGGTGTAGCCTAGACAGTTTATATGGTGACTGGCTCTTGAGTGTGTGACCACAGAAGCTTCCAGATCTATTAAAGACTAGCCCTAAGATCAGCACTGGATTATTTCATTCTCTGGTTAAGCAAGCCACAGCGCAGCTCAGATGCAAGAAAAACAGTGCTTCATTGGAATTAAAACCAATGATAAGTTTCCACGAATCATCAGTTGCCTTTGGGACCATTTTATAAGCCATAAAATAAAATTTAGTCTTTTGCATCATTAAAACCAAAAATGCCAAACAACCATCCTTTTCTCCCCCAGGAATCCCTACGGCATTACCAGAGTGAATTACACATAGGTTTCTATAGGTTCCACAAATATTGGTTGAGAAAGACTCTTGGCTGTTTTCAAAACAGCCTCAAAAAGCAAACATTTATTACTTCTCATCACCAGAGTGTAGCAAAGGCTTTACCTGATAGAGAAGCTATGGAAACTTGTGAAGGGTGACACATGACTTCATAAGTGGATAGGCAAGGAGACAATCGTCTGCCTAAACAAATGTTTGCTTTGGGGGTGTTCGGTTTAAGCCTACTCCTCAAGTTAAGCTTAACATCCTCTTGAAATAGTTTTCATCAGGTTCCAAAACTAACATGTCTCATGCCTCTCACATTTTTATCTGTAATGCTTCCGTTGATTTGTAAATTATTTATTTATTTGGCTGCACTGGGTCTTAGTTGTGACATGGGACTTTTCATCTTCATTGCAGCCTATAGATTTTTAAGTAGTGGCATGAAGGATATTAGCTCCCTGACCAGGGATCAAACCCCGGCCCCCTGCATTGGGAGTCTTAGCCTCTGGACCAAGGAGTAGCCCAACCAAGGCGCTCCCTACTTCTGTTAATTTTTAATCTATCACAAAATGGTAATTCTTTTAGTTTTTCTCCATGGCAACCACTCCAGAATATCCCCACGAACAGAGGAGCCTTGGGGACTACAGTCCATGGGGTCACAAAGAGTCAGACACAACTGAGCAACTAAGCACAGCATGGCATGCTATTTTAAGAAAAAAAAAAGCAAAAATTATCTTTTCTTTTATAATTTGCCTGTCCTCTTAAATTTGAGGTATTAGAATTTAAAAAATTTTCCTTGTTGCCTCCTACATCTTGGGAAGTTGAATTTCCTTTTTTTTTTTTTTTTTTTTGCCTTTACCTTCTTATTTTTACACCCGTATGCCATTTCCTGGCTTGGTCTTTAATGACCTGGTCTGATCTCCCTTAGCATGGTTTTCTAATTTACATTTCAGATCTCTGGCTAGCTCTTACCTAATTAAGAACCGTCTAATGGGGCTCAGCAACTTCTACTATAAAATGTTCCTAGAGTCATCACCAGAAGCCTAGGAGATGCCAATTATTGTATGAAAAGGAGCTTTATTAGGTCTTAAAAGTTGCCTTTGAGGAAACATAATCTCGCGTACTTATCTAGGCTATAAAGAAGAAATGAAATTCTTTGGATGATTCCTAGATGAGTAGGCACTTTGTCCATTGGTCTGGTGATCAGGACCAGGTGTCCCTTCCAGCCCCAAACAGAGGGAGACCAAGGCAGGCTGGGGGGACCACCTGTTGTCTGGGTTCCTAACAACCCAGGGAGTTCATGGCGAGTTACTATGTCAGGAATAATGAGTCCCTGGTGCCACGAACACAGTGACAGCAGCTAATGAGGCAGAACAGTGTGTGATGAAACAATGACATTTTTTTTTGAAGTCAGCAATCTGAGCTAGAGATCAATAAGTGTTTTCCAGGGTTAATTTACTGGTCACCATTACTGACATGCCATTAGAGCCGAGGATGAGTGCAGGGGTTCAGGAGGGGGCTTCATCTAGATAAGTGTTAAGGACATCAGAGGTTTATTTCAATAATCTGAAACACTGAGCATTAATCGTCGCCCATCTTCTTCAGGGGTCCGAGCACCCTTCAGTCAATTAGCCTTGCCCTCGCCCACACCGTCTGATCCTCTCTCAGCCTAGATCCGAGATTCCATCCCGCTTGGCTGGGTCTAGACAGGAACACTTACATCTACCTGCACTTATATGGGTTTCAGGGTTGAAGGACTCCTATTTCTGTTTGGGGAAATGGTAACCAAGAGACTCATTTCTTTCTGTAATAAATATTGTATTATATTGTAGGGTTGTACTGCGTATAAATCAGATAAAATTTAGAGTACCTGGGCTTTTGTCTTGCCTTTTTCATGAGCTCAGAGTTTGAATCCAATAGAGTCTTTTCACCTTTCTGTGCCTCAGTGTATCTTTCTGTGAAACAGAGATAATCATATGTGTGTGCATGCTAAGTCACTTCATTCATGTCCAGCTCTTTGTGACCCCATGGACTATAGCCTACCAGGTTCCTCTGTCCATGGGATTCTTCAGACAAAAGTGCTGAAGTGGGCTGCCATGTCCTCCTCCAGGGGATCTTCCCAATCCAGGGATCAAATCATGTCTCTTGCATCTCCTGCATTGTCAGGTGGGTTCTTTACCGCTAGTGCCACCCAGGAGCCCCAGGAATAATTAGAATCACCTTGAAATCACAACTGGAGCTCATGCAATAAAAAAGAATGCTTACTCAACCCTTGTTAACTTACTGTATAGGCACTGAGATAAATGTTTTCCTTGAGCCCTCAGTTAAAACATGTCAGGACCCCAGGTGGCCAATTCCATCATTACTACTGTTTCCAGAAAAAGAGGCAAAATGCTTAGGGCAGTTGAAATATTCTTCTTATGTCAGTTCTTTTGAAGTCTTTATTTATATACATTAATACAGTTTTCATTTCAATCCCATAGAAAGGCAATGCCAAAGAATGCTCAAACTACTGCATAATTGCACTCATCTCATACACTAGCAAAGTAATGCTCAAAATTCTCCAAGCCAGGCTTTAGCAATACGTGAATCATGAACTTCCAGATGTTCAAGCTGGATTTAGAAAAAGGCAGAGGAACCAGAGATCAAATTGCCAAATTAAATTTCGATGATCTACTGGATCATGGAAAAAGCAAGAGAGTTCCAGAAAAACATTTACTTCTGTTTTATTGACTACACCAAAGCCTTTGACTGTGTGGATCACAACAAACTGTGGAAAATTCTGAAAGAGATGGGAATACCAGACCATCTTACCTGCCTCCTGAGAAATCTATATCCAGGTCAAGAAGCAACAGTTAATACTGGATATGGAACAACAGACTGGTTCCAAATTGGGAAAATAATACATCAAGGCTGTATATTGTCACACTGCTTATATAACTTATATGCAGAGTCCATCATGAGAAATCCTGGGATGGATGAAGCACAAGTTGGTATCAAGATTGCTGGGAGAAATATCTTTAATCTCAGATATGCAGGTGACACCACCCTTATGGCAGAAAACGAAGAACTAAAGAGCCTCTTGATGAAAGTGAAAGAGGAGAGTGAAAAAATTGGCTTAAAACTTAACATTCAAAAAACTAAGATAGTGGCATTCCCATCACTTCATGGGAAATAGATGGGGCAACAATGGCTGACTTTATTTTGGGGGGCTCCAAAATCACTGCAGATGGTGACTGCAGCCATGAAATTAAAAGACACTTGCTCCTTGGAAGAAAAGTTATGACCAACCTAGACAGCATATTAAAAAGCGGAGACATTACTTTGCTGACAAAGGTCCATCTAGTCAAAACTATGGTTTTTCCAGTAGTCATGTATGGATGTGAGAGTTGGACTATAAAGAAAGCTGAGCACTGAAGAATTGATTCTTTAGAACTGTGGTGTTGGAGGACTCTTGAGAGTCCCCTGGACTGCAAAAAAATCCAACCAGTACTTCCTGAAGGAAATCAGTCCTGAATATTCATCAGAAGGACTGATGTTGAAGCTGAAACTCCAATATTTTGGCTACCTGGTGCGAAGAACTGACTCACTGGAAAAGACCCTGATGTTGGGAAAGACTGAAGGCCGGAGGAGAAGGGAATGACAGAGGGTGAGATGGATGGATTTCATCACCAACTCAATGGACATGAGTTTGAGCAAGCTCTGCGAGTTGGTGATGGACAGGGAGGCCTGGCATGCTGCAGTCCATGGGGTTGCAAAGAGTTGGACACGACTGAGTGACTGAACTGAACTGATTGTTATAATCTTTATAACCATTATGCCTTTGAGTCTCTCTGTAACATCTTGAAAAGAATTTTAAATGCCTTGATTACAGATGACTCTTCAAACAACCCCCATTATGCCATATAGGTAACAACACAATGCTGCAGGAAGGCGAGTAGCTTACGATTATCTAAGTTGAAATCTAAAACTTACCATGTTCCTGAAGTCTGTGAAATACCAGGAATGGAGCCAAGTTATTTTTGCATTAATAAAAAGAGAAACAGGGTACCAGCTAAGAAGAATTATTTAATCTGAATTATGGGGAGCAAACAGTTTTCATAACTTTAAGAACTGCTATAAATCAAAAACAACAAAGAGAATTTAAAGTGACATCTGCCAATAGTTGTAACACACTATGTCCTAAAAGGTGAATTTGACCTAAAGGTATTTACATATATATGAACGATATAGTCTTCTTAATAAATATTAAAGGGTATATATTTTATATATGAATGCATGTTTATGCATTATATATATAATAATAGTTGGCTCATTGGAAAAGACCCTGATGCTAGAAAAGATTGAAAGCAAAAGAAGAGGGTAGCAGAGGATGAGATGGTTGGACAGCATCACCAATTCAATGAACACAAACTTGGGCAAACTCTGGGAGATACAGAGGGACAGGGAGCCCTGGTGCACTTTGTCCATGGGGTCATAGAATCAGGCATGATTTAGCAACTGAACAACAAATATATAAATACATTTAAAAAGAACACATTCTTTTTAATAAAAACCAAAGAATAAAAATTTGGTAAATATTAAAGAATAGATATTAAATATATTTAAGAAGAACCAGGTCTTTCATCCAAATTTCTGGAGAGAAAAAAGAAAGACAAACAGTGAGAAAGAGAGCAAGGATTAAAAGGTACTTCCAAGAAGGATGAAGAATTTCAGAGCTCATCATGAACGTGCATGAAGTACGTCAAGAGGAAAAGTCTCAGTGTCAGAATTACTGATCTGCTAACCCTCTGGTGGTACAGTGATCCCTGAAATAACACCCTCTGGCGATTCTTCTGGGACTGATGACTACTGGTCCCAAAGCAAGAGCTTCTCAATCAGATGCTTCTCCCCAACAGTCAACAGTTCAATTGTTCTTATCTTATTAGAATTAGAATTCATTAGAGAGATGCAAAGACCTCTCTGTTTGAATGGGAGACATTTAAGGCAATAGTTTAAAAGTTGGAATAAGACTTAAAATCCCAAATGGCAAGGCACAGACCCAGATATCCATGACAGACAGAAATATACTGTATAAACACAACTCAGATTTCAAGTGATAATTGCAAATCAATGGTGTGGTAGCTCCAGAATATAACCATAACCCAACCATTAGTAAAGTATATTAGAATTGCTACCAAAATAGCAAAATTTATCAAAATGAGGATGTAGCAGCATTAAGAAAAATAAACCAATTCAAATGTGTTTTATAATTTATTTTATATTTGAAATAGAAAATAAAATAATGGCCAAAGTGTAGACGTTGGGGGTATTATTGACCATAGCATTTCAGCAGAAACCAGATAATGAGTCCAAAAGAGAATCAAATACAAGCGGCTATTGGCAGAAGCAACACTCTGATGATGACTTGGCCTTTCCTGGGCGTAAAAGGGCAGGACAGAACAGACCATATGGTGTCCTCCTGACCTTTCATGTTTCTGTGTAACTCTGTATTAACAAGGCAACAGCCAGTCTAAGGAGAGAATGCCATCTGGTGCTACAGAGATATGAAGCAGGATAATCTATTAGATGGATAATAAAGGCAAGGCTGTTGGAATGATACCCACCTGCCCAGAAACTATAAAAAGCCAGGTGAAGGACCTTGGGTTGATGTTGGCCCAGTTGTGAGCAGGGAAAGCACATCGATCCAATTTGCTAGCATTCTGTTTCTATAAAAGCAAAACAATCATCGTTTTCCATTGGATCATTTTCATGATGATGGAGAATAAAAATAAGTTTGCTGCTTTCGGGTGGAATAGTCATTCTCTTAAGGCCACCTATTGAAATGTGACATCATTGCAGATGGTGACTACAGCCATGAAATTAAAAGACGCTTGCTCCTTGGAAGAAAACCTATGGCAAACCTAGACAGTGTATTAAAAAGCACAGATATCATTTTGCTAATAAACGTCCATATAGTCAAAGGTACGGTTTTTCCAGTAGTCATGTACAAAAGTGAGAGTTGGACCATAAAGTAGGCTGAGCACTGAAGAACTGATACTTTCAAATCGTGGTGCTGGAAAAGACTCTTGAGAGTCGCTTGGACAGCAAGGACATCAAATCAGTCCATCCTAAAGGAAATCAATTCTGAATATTCATTGGAAGGACTGAAAGCTGAAGCTGAAGCTCCAATACTTTGGTCATCTGATTAAGAGCTGACTCATTGGAAAAGACCCTGATGCTGGGAAAGAGAGAAGGCAGGAGGAGAAGGGGGGGACAGAAAATGAGATGGTTGGATGGCATTACTGACTCAATGGTCACGAGTTTGCACAAACAGTGGGAGGTGGTGAAGGACAGGGAAGTCTGGAATGCTGCAGTTCATGGGGTTGCAAAGAGTCAGACCTGACTTAGCAACTGAACAATCCCAGGGTAGCTAAGGAGTGAGTTCGCCATCCATGAAGCAATGCTAAGTTAGAATATACATCTGCTATCCCCAACCTTCCTCTCCATCCTTCCCTCAACCCCCTCCCCCTGTTCTCCATGTCCATGATTCTTTTCCTGTTTCATAGATAGGTTCATCTAGTGTATAGCACAGAGAATTCTATTCACTATCCTATGGTGAACTATAACAAAAAAGAATATTTAAAAAATATATATACATGTAAAACTGTATCACTTTGATGTATAGCAGAAATTAATACAACATTGTAAATCAACTATATTCCAAATTAAAATATACTGGAAAAAACATTAAAAAAAACATTTTTAGTGAATTCCTAAACAGAAAAAAAAAAGTTAAAAAAGAATATGCAAAAATTTAGCCAAAGGAACTCCAGCAAAACGTTTCCACTTAGGCTAATACTTGAGATCATGACTTCCCGGGCTTTAATGTTCTTAAGAAATATTTCAGGACCAGGGAAAAAGATGGGTTTTGTTCTGAATGAGGCGTTGTTTCTGTCTGCAGCAAGCTGTCAAAGCTTTTGAAGGCGTTCTATAAACAAGGATGAAGCATTTAGGGAAACAGATTTATTGGAGCATTCCCGAGGATTGGAGAGTTTATCTAAGTGAGTAAACAAACAAAAGGTCCTGGTAGTGACGCTGATAAGGAAGCCAGCACAGCCCTCGGTACTGGCCATGCATCCAGGCCCTCTGCTGCTTGTGCCTGAGAAGGAACCAGCTAGGCAGGTTTTCCAGGCCCCTCTAAACATTCCTAAATCACTGAGCTCCCCAAATTACAGTCCTCAGGGGTCTAGTTTCATTTTCTGAAAATTGGTAACAGGCCACCAGGGCTGATGAAATGAGGAGGGTATCCAGGCAACTATTGTGCTGTTTGATTAACGCTGAGAGGCTGCAGGGAAGGGCTCAGGCTCCAAGCGCCCCATCTGAGACCAGAGCCCAGGAAACCTCTGGGTTAGCCAGACTCCCAGGCTCTTGTTGCCCACAGATTCCATCTGATAATAATCTTATCATCTCCATCACCAGCCGGACATTTAACCAGTGATTTATCCTAATCCTAGATTCGAGCTGGGGGCCCTGAGCTCTGGTCCAGAGTCTCTGATGAAACATCTGCAGGACTCTGGGAAAGAGATTAGAACTTGTCTGCAGAATGGTGATGAAGTCTGCTTATTTATTCAATTAAAAATGTGCATCTCTACCTATTATGTCCTGATAACTATTCTAAATGCTTGGCTTTGTATCAGGAAAATAACAGCAAATAAAAACACACAAAAATATCTGCCGCACAGTTTACTATCTCTAGCAAGAGAAAACAGATGATAAAACTAAATTCATTCAATGAGCAGATTATATATTAGGGCTTGAATTGTGCTCTTTCCCCCAAGAAAAGATTATGTAGGTTTAAACCGCAGTCTTCAGAGCGTGACCTAACTGGGAGAGAGCATGTTTATAGAAGGAATCAAGTTGAAGAGAGGTCATGGGTGCGGGTCTTATTCCAGCATGACTGGTGTCCTTCTAAAGGGAAGTTTGGATACACAGATGAACGCAGAGCAAGCGCAGCCTGAAGACTGGAGGGAGATGCCGTCGGCTTGCCGAGGCCGTGGAGGATTGCTGCCAGGGGCCAGAGGAAGCCAGGAGAGGGCCCTGTAACGGAGACTTCAGAGGGAACAGCGGTTTTGAACTTCTGGCTCCAGGAGTGATAGACAAAACATTTCTGTCCTTTGAGCCACCCAGTCCGTGGTGCATTGCTCCACCAGCCCCAGGAAATTGACACAGGGGATTGGAAGGTGACAAACACAGCACACGAAGACCCAGTCCGGGCGGTCGAGGTGCTGGGGAGACCACGGTGTGAAAAGGGAGGTGGGGTGCGGCTATACAGACCTACCTAAAAAATGCTGGGATCAAGCAAGGACTCAGAGGACTTTAGGGAACTAGGCTGGGGGTGGGTGGGGAGCTGGGGAAAGCCACTCCTGCAGAGGGACAGGCCGGTGCAATGGCCACTGTGCGCCTGGCAGAATGGGGGGCTGCAGGGAGGCTGGTCAGGGGATGGGGAGGTGGTCGAGGGTCACAGGGATCTCCGTGAGATGGGATTCTCCCCTGAGTGACAGAGGCACCACTGAAGAGTTGTAAGTGAAAAATCACACAAAGATCTCCTTTAGGTTTGAAAAGAATAATTGGGTGTTCTGCTGATGACAGATAATAAGGAGAAAAAGAACTAGGTGATCCAGTTAGATGTGAGAGTGGAGAAAGGGAGCAGGACTCTGGCAAGCTGCGAAGGCAGCGCCCAGCGGTCCTGAAGGGTGGATGGGGCTTGGGGGAAGAAGAGAAAAGCAGAAGGTGATTCTGGTGTCTTTGAACCATGAACTGAGGGGCTGTCACACCTGTGACAAGGAAGATCGCTGAGGAGCAGGTTTGGGGTCAGAGGAAGGTCAGGGTTCATGGCTGGGCCCGCTGGGTTGGAGAAGACTGCCCCCCTCCCAGTTGAGATGGTCACTGTGCAGCCGTGGGGGTGAGCTTGGAGTTGGCGGCACAGAGACGAAGGCTGGAGACAGGTACCTGAGTTGCCTTGTTGCATGCTGGAAGTAAAGTCAGAACTACTGAGGACCCCGTGGATGGGAATGAGAAGACCCGTCCAGTGTTTTTCAAGGTACAAGGTCAGAAAGGGTCTGGCTGCAGAGGGTGGAGAAAAGGTTTGCCCTGCTTTGTTTTTGCACGCTGGCATCGACCCCTAAAGAAGGCTTCCTTGGTGGCGCAGTGGTAAAGAATCCGTCTGCAGTGCAGGAGACACAGGAGATGTGGGTTCATTCCCTGGGTTGGGAAGATCCCCTGGAGAAGGAAATGACAACCCGCTTCAGTGTTCTTGCCTGAAGAATCCCATGCACAGAGGAGCCTGGTGGGCTACACAGTCCAGGGGATCACAAAGAGTCAGACACAATCAGATACAACTGAGCAGACACCACTACACATTGCCCTCTGAAGTGTGGAAGTCTGACATCTCCCCTGCCCACGGCGTGTCACTTACCGGCACCCGCAGAGGTCTCTGGGGTATTTCCCACGGGGAGTCACATGAGCCCTCCGTCTCTGGATAGGAGTGAGCTCCAAACCACCTTCATAACCACCATATAGGCTTTAGACCCCACTCACCTTTGGTGGAATTTCCTAGAACAAACCCGCCCACCATTGGGGAAACAGGATTCCTCCAATTTCCAGGGCGGGCCTGGAAGGGCGGTTGGCTCTCAGGTGCCCCACCAAAGCTGCATAAATCAAGTGATGGCTGAGTAGTCCAGCACAGCATCTGGCCACCTACACTTGCCCCCGTCAGAGGCCACAGTGTCTCCGACCCGCTCTGGTCCCGAGCTCACAGGGACTGCATTTTCCAACGCATTGCAAGAGGTATCCCTGTCTCTGAAGCCATGGGGAACCCCGCAGAACCTGAAAGAAGGCACTCAGCATGTTTTGTATTTATTGGGGCCTTTCTAGCAATGGCACCCCCCTTCAGTACTCTTGCCTGGAAAATCCCATGGACGGGGGAGCCTGGTAGGCTTCAGTCCATGGGGTCGCGAACAGTCGGACATGACTGAACGACTTCACTTTCGCTTTTCACTTTCATGCATTGGTGAAGAAAATGGCAACCCACTCCAGTGTTCTTGCTTGGAGAATCCCAGGGACGGGGGACCCTGGTGGGCTGCCATCTATGGGGTCACACAAAGTCGGACACGGCTGAAGTGACCTAGCAGCAGTAGCAGCAGCTCTAGCAACACGCTGTGAGGTACAGGTCTCACCTCAATAATCCCCACAGCAGGCCAGGAGAGGGTTGGTAAGAATGCCGAGAGAGAGCAGAGAACTGACTTGCCCAAGAATGTGAGAGTTGGACTATAAACAAAGCTGAGTGCTGAAGAATTGATGCTTTTGAACTATGGTTTTGGAGAAGACTCTTGAGAATCCCTTGGACTGCAAGGAGATTCAACCAGTCCATCCTAAAGGAGATCAGTCCTGAGCATTCATTGAAAGGACTGATGCTGAAGCTGAAACTCCAGTCCTCTGGCTACTTGATGCAAAGAACTGACTCATTGGAAAAGACCGTGATGCTGGGAAATATTGAGGCAGGAGAAGAAGGGGTGACAGAGGATGAGATTGTTGGATGGCGTCACCAACTCAATGGACATGAGTTAGTATCTCTAGGAGTTGATGATAGACAAGGAGGCCTGGTGTGCTGTGGTTCATGGGGTCACGAAGAGTCGGACACAAGTGAGCGACTGAACTGAATTGAAGCTTGTGGATGAGTCCAGTCCTGGATTCAGATGACAGCCCTGGATTTTTGACTCCTAATCTATGGTTTTATACCTTTCTTCAGAAACAGCATCATAACAAACGCTCTAAATTAAAGTGTCAAATTTTCCTTATGGCACTCAGCCTGTCTCTTAACCTCTCCCTGCACTGGTATCTGAATCCATAAAATGAGTTGAATGACACTTGTCATCCAGCTTGTCACAGAAATGTTATGTGCATTAATCTTCCTAGTGATCAGATTGTTTGGAAATAACTGCTATATGAATTCAAGGTTGAGGACAAGGTCAAAGAAAATGACCCACTTATTATTCAATGCATTGGAGAAACAATTGGTTTTACTTGAATGGAAGTAAGAAACGTGTACTGATAGGGAAGCTCTTGCTAGTAGGCCTTTTATTTCTCCACATGGGGCTAGTTTTCTAATGATGATATGTAGGTATCACAAAATACTTTAATTTTTTCAATGTCCAAATACTTTTCCAGAACCACCTTCCCATGTATTTGAGAGTGAAAGTGAAACTGTTAGTCTCTCAGTCGTGTCTCCCTCTTTGTGACCCACCAGGCCCCCCTGTCCATGGGATTGCCGGGCAAGAATACTGGAGTGGGTTGCCATTTCCTACTCCAGGGGATCTTCCAGGCCCAGGGATTGAAACTGGGTCTCTTGCATTGCAGCTAGATATTGTTTTAACTGTCTGAGCCAAGAATCCCATGCTTTTAGTTAGGTGTAAATGATTGCATATAGTCTGATTTGTTTTTCAGACAAGCTGTGCTAGATTTATTAGTTAGAAGGGGTGACAGAGGATGAGATTGTTGGATGGCGTCACCAACTCAATGGACATGAGTTAGTATCTCTAGGAGTTGATGATAGACAAGGAGGCCTGGTGTGCTGTGGTTCATGGGGTCACGAAGAGTCGGACACAAGTGAGCGACTGAACTGAACTGAAGCTTGTGGATGAGTCCAGTCCTGGATTCAGATGACAGCCCTGGATTTTTGACTCCTAATCTATGGTTTTATACCTTTCTTCAGAAACAGCATCATAACAAACGCTCTAAATTAAAGTGTCAAATTTTCCTTATGGCACTCAGCCTGTCTCTTAACCTCTCCCTGCACTGGTATCTGAATCCATAAAATGAGTTGAATGACACTTGTCATCCAGCTTGTCACAGAAATGTTATGTGCATTAATCTTCCTAGTGATCAGATTGTTTGGAAATAACTGCTATATGAATTCAAGGTTGAGGACAAGGTCAAAGAAAATGACCCACTTATTATTCAATGCATTGGAGAAACAATTGGTTTTACTTGAATGGAAGTAAGAAACGTGTACTGATAGGGAAGCTCTTGCTAGTAGGCCTTTTATTTCTCCACATGGGGCTAGTTTTCTAATGATGATATGTAGGTATCACAAAATACTTTAATTTTTTCAATGTCCAAATACTTTTCCAGAACCACCTTCCCATGTATTTGAGAGTGAAAGTGAAACTGTTAGTCTCTCAGTCGTGTCTCCCTCTTTGTGACCCACCAGGCCCCCCTGTCCATGGGATTGCCGGGCAAGAATACTGGAGTGGGTTGCCATTTCCTACTCCAGGGGATCTTCCAGGCCCAGGGATTGAAACTGGGTCTCTTGCATTGCAGCTAGATATTGTTTTAACTGTCTGAGCCAAGAATCCCATGCTTTTAGTTAGGTGTAAATGATTGCATATAGTCTGATTTGTTTTTCAGACAAGCTGTGCTAGATTTATTAGTTTTGTGAAATCACAGTTGTAATCAGAGGAAACGAAGGAAGACCACGGGGAAGGTTTTGTCCTTCACTTCTCCTCCTCTGTGTGCCTGTCCCAGTCCACGGTCCTCTGTGGTTCCTAGAACAGCGGTGGAGCTTGGGTATACCCGCCCCTCCGGGTCTGTCTAGCTCCCTGTATCACTCTGGGTCGAGTGCTCAGGAGCTAATGGAGCCCACTGTGGAGTGTTTGCTTCTTCTGGTTGAAATCAAACATCTGATCTTTATCTGTGGCGACAGGCTTAATGCCTTTCTTCTCTGACAAATTTTCAGTTGAAGAGGAATGCAAACACTGGAATCGGTGTGGTCACATAAAAACTCTTCTGCACAAGCCAGTATTGGCAGCTGGAGCCCTAATGAGTAGCAGAAACCCGAGTAGCACCTCCTGGTAGAAGGAAAAACGGAGAAGGAACTAAAACCCTCTGCACCTTTCCCAGCACTCTGATGGCTGCACTGGCGTCTGATGGGGGCCGGATGTCACCTGGAGCTTTAGCTCAGACTAGCAGCACTGGACTTCCCTGTGGCTCAGACGGTAAAGAGTCTGCCTGTAATGCAGGAGACCAGAATTCACCCCCTGGGTGGGTAAGGTTCCCTGGAGAAGGGAATGGCAACCCACTCCAGTATTCTTGCCTGGAGAATCCCATGGACAGAGAAGCCTGGTGGGCTACAGTTCACGGAGTCTCAAAGAGTCAGGCAGGACTGAGTGACTAGCTTCACAGCAGCATTTATCCTCGCCCTTCCCAGGGACGCTGGGTGTGCAGTTACGCAGGGAGCAGATGAAAACGCCAGAGAGGGCCGAATTCCTCAGAACTCCCCAAGGAATTAACTGGGTTTTTCTCCAGCCCTCAGAGTGGCTCTACCATTTGCAAATGCTAAGTGAGGCGGGCGCCCGTCGGTGGCTGCTTTGACGCCACAGTTGCGTGACTGGACCCCGCGTTTGTTGGTTTAAGATGACCCCATAGAGAGGGTTGGAGAAGGCAATGGCGACCCACTCCGGTACTCTTGCCTGGAAAATCCCATGGACGGAGGAGCCTGGTAGGCTGCAGTCCATGGGGTTGCTAAGAGTCGGGCACGACTGAGCGACTTCACTCAGCTCTTCTTTGGAGACGTAACACTGAAAAGTACATTTGCCCTCCATCTATCCGCACGTCTTATGCAGGATGGACACAACTAATTTCAGCAGCTTTCTAAGTAGCATTTAAACTTCCCCACCAGGCCCTACAGGTCTCCAGAAGCTGGAGACCACAGCCTGGGAGACAGGAAGGGGAAGCTGCTCCAGAGGTAGGACACACCAAGGTGCCTGAGCCAGGCCCTGAGCGGTAAAACACTACATTTCACGTGCAAGGAGTGGATCACAGCACATGGCAATATTTTAAACTGATTTTTTTTTCTTTTACATTAAAATTCATGTGCTGGAAGGAAATTTGAAAAAAAAAATTACTTGGTAGCAATTTCTGACTGTGGCTTGCATATCAAGTTCCCTAGAGAAAACTTAAATTCTAAATCCACAATAAAGCCTGAGTTAATAGGGCCATCAGAACAATGGGAAATGTAAACTAAACTTTAAAAAACTATTTTGGGGACTTGCCTGTTGGTCCAGTGGTTGAGAATCTGTACTTCCACTGCAGGGGGCATGGGGTTGATCCCTGGTTGTGGAATTAAGATCCCTCATGTCTGCAAGGTGATGCCAAAAATAAATAAATTAATCTAATTAATAGCATCATCTGAAAAAACCTGTTTTGGTAAAATAGTTTCAGTGTAAAATACACTGAAACCTTTGATATTTACTTCCTTGGTGGGATGGCCTTTTCTTTTCTCTCCACCCTCCACATCAGTCACTTACACTAGAACTTTTATTTAATGCTCCACCCTACTCTGCATTCAATCATGTCCGACTCTTTTTCGACCCCGTGGACTGCAGCCCGCCAGGCTCCTCTGCCCATGGGTTTCTCCAGGCAAGAATACTGGAGTGGGTAACCACTTCCTCCTCCAGAGCATCTTCCCAGCCTGGGTATCAAACTGGCATCTCTTGCATCTCCTGTATTGCAGGTCGATTCTTCACTGCTGAGCTATGGAAAGTCCCCTTTATTTAATGAATCAGCAAATATTTATTAAGTGCCCACTGTGTACAGAGTAAACTGTTTGACTCCTTTAGGAAAGAAGAAAAATCTGGATGAGAAGTGGTCTCTGCCCTTGAACCAGAATCTCTAACCATGTCAGCCTTCTGATTCAGAGCACTTAGGTCAGAATCCCTATTTGGGGGTCAGGCTTTGTGGCTGTTGACCTGATACTCATACCATTTGGCAACCAATTGATGGGTTCCCCTTTCTCTTCATACCCATGACCTCAGCAGATTATACTTTCTTAGGGAGTCTCAGTTGAAGTAGTAAGAAAATTCTTGTGTCCTTGAGTGACAGCAAGCTGACTCCTCCAATCCAACCACACCTCGTGTTGGGTTGATTTCAGCCTGATTGGAAATCAACTCTCTTACCTTATGAATCAGCTCAGAAAACAAGACAGTCCATGCAGCTTGTTACCCTACCCTGGCTTAGCTACTCAGCACCCAAGCCCTCCAATCCCTCCTGTTGACTGCTGGAGCTCAGTCACTGCAGCAAACTCTAGGGTTCTCAACCAACTGCAAGAAGCTTTACATTTTGTCCTCAAAGGCTAACTCTGCAACTCCTTTGGGCTGGGCGGTTGCCCACTGCAGTGTCCCTAACTGGTCCCCAAGTGCTGGTGAACAAACTCCTTCAGCTAAACTCTTCTCTGATGAAGACCTTTCAGGAACGAGAGGCTCCCAAAGAAGAGCAACAGTGATGGAACGTAACCAAAATCAGTGCTGTGCTAAGTCACCTCAGTCGTGACCAACTCTGTGTGACTATGTGGACCGTAGCCCACCAGGCTCCTCTGTCTATGGGATTCTCCAGGCAAGAATACTGGAGTGGGTTGTGATGCCTTCCTCCAGAAGATCTTCCCTACCCAAGGATCGAACCCACATCTCTTATATCTCCTACATTGGTAAGTGGGTTCTTAACCACTAGGGCCGCCTGGGAAACCCAAGAATACTGGAGGGGGTGGTCATTCCCTTCTCCAAGGAATCTTCCTGACCCAGGGATCAAGCCTGGGTCTCCTGCACTGCAAACACGCTTCGCCATCTGAGTCACCAGTACATGTTTTTAATTGAATAAATAGGCAGATTTCATCACCAACCTACATTGGTAGTGGGTTCTTAACCACTAGGGCCGCCTGGGAAACCCAAGAATACTGGAGGGGGTGGTCATTCCCTTCTCCAAGGAATCTTCCTGACCCAGGGATCAAGCCTGGGTCTCCTGCACTGCAAACACGCTTCGCCATCTGAGTCACCAGTACATGTTTTTAATTGAATAAATAGGCAGATTTCATCACCATTTTCAGACGAGGTCTATAGCTTTCCCAAAGTTTTGTGGATGTTTCATCAGAGAGTCTGGACCCAGAGCTCAGGGTCCCCAGGTCAGTCTTAGGATTAGGATAAATCACTGGTTAAACGGTCTGTTTTGACTCTTGATTTGGGACTTATGTTACTATTTTGGAAGTTTAAGTACTATATAGGCAACCCTTTCAGGATTGTTTCATGTCTGCCGTGGTGATACAGATGGTATCGACTTGTTGCACATTCCCTTAAATTTGTTCTGGAATTTAAGAATTAGGAGACAAATTCAGCAGAAATGCTGTGATCGTAAAAGTACTGATTTAGGGTTGTGTTTTGTGATACAGTGCCTTTTTCTGACATCACATGATTTTGTGAGTTTGGTAAATTGCCGAACTATTCTATGTCAGGTTAGTTACCCACGAGCATACACATCAGTGTTTTTACGCTGGGAGAGCAATACTGCATTTATTAAATAACCCAGGAATGGTAACATATACAATTTTATGAACTGTTGTCATCTTTTTAAGTTTTTAATCTATATCATGACAGAGATTGTTGTTGAAGTAGTAAGTTACTTATTATTTTATATTAGTAAAGGATCTTATACTATAAAATCATATAGATTAGGGGATTTACAATGTTTACTGAAACAAGTGCTAGAGAAGACTCTTGAGAGTCCCTTGGACAGCAAGGAAATCAAATCAGTCAGTCCTAAAGGAAATCAAGCCTAAATATTCACTGGAAGGACTGATGCTGAAGATGAGGCTCCAATATTTTGGCCACCCGATGTGAAGAGCTGACTCATTGGTAAAGACCCTGATACTGGGAAAGATTGAGTGCAGACGGAGAAGGGGACGACAGAGGATGAGATGGTTGGATGGCATCATCAACTCAATGGACATGAGTCTGAGCAACTCTGGGAGATGGTGAAGGACGGGGAAGCCTGGTGTGCTGCAGGCCACAGGGTTGCAAAGAGTCAGACATGACTGGGCGACTGAACAACAGATGATAACATGCGTTTGCTCTCTGAGGTTGTGGTTGGATCTTGGACACTTCAGACCCTTCCCTTGCTTGGCAGGGATGTGTTCATATCACAGCTCATGTGTTGTCCCAAAACATTTTCAAGAAGAGAGAAAATGAATTCATTGTGGATGTTGTCTCTGATCAAAAATCTTGGTATGTTGACATTTTTGTAATTTTAATAGTTTTTCCCTTTGTACTCCCCCTATGAGCCAAAAAGAGAAACAACTTTTCAGGTGGATATTATTTTTTATTGTGGTAAAATGTACATAACTCCAAATTGACACGTGTGCAGTTTGGTGGCATTAGCTGAGTCACAGTGCTGTGCAGCCATCACGGCCACCCATTTCCAGAACTTATTTATCTTCCAAATTGAAACTCTGCCCCCGTTAAACAACCCCCTCCTCCCCTTCCCCAGCCCTGGGCATACCATCCCCCTTCTGCTTTCCATCTCTGTGAATCTGGCTTCTCTAGGAACCTCAAGTATTAAGTGGAACCCTACAGTATTTTCCTTTTGCGCCTGACTCTCTTCACTCAGCATCCTGTCTTCGACTTTTATCCGTGCTGTGAAAAGCATTTTTTTAATGGGAAGAAAAGTGAAAGGAAAAGAAGGAAAATCCAGAGTCGTGGAGAATTTAAATCCTCTCTTATAAACATTTATGTTCAAGTAACTGATCCAAACCACATCTCAGCCTGTGGGAACTCTGAGGCTGGAATGCCGTGTATTTCAGATCTCTGATCGCAGCCCTTCTCTCAACAAGAAGAGCATCCCGGTGCAGCCCCAACTGACTTTTTTGCTTCCAACTTTCTCTGTGAATTCCTGGTGGTGGTGAAGCAGCTTGACACAGCCCTCCAGCCATGGTATTTCAAATGTTGCCTTTTCTGCATCAAGCGCCTTATTTGAATGTTTGATATACTTGTATCTTTACTTTGTTTTTACAAGAGGGATTTGGGTCAGGGTATAGAAAGGATACATCAAACTGTCAAGGAAAGTCTTTGGTTCACAGACCTATTTCTCAGGCTCTGTTTCTTCTTTGTCCCAGTTACAATGTGCACCTTAAGATCTGGCTCCTGAGAAGAAACTGTATATTACAGGCAACAACAGAAATGGTGAAAATCAAGCTCACCTGTTTCAGTTGTATTTCCCATGTGCCTTACTCCTGATGGTCACCCAGGGAGGCCTTTCTGCTTTGCCTTATTCTTGCTAACTCTTTAATTAAGCCTGGTACCAGTCTTGGTCTTTTAACTATACCCAACACAAATTATTCTTAATGGAAGCATTCCCTCACAGCGTCCCCATGGAGATGGAAATAAGTGCCATGTGCCCTCTTACTAGCCTATATTTTAATAATGCACTTATTTCATCTCACAGCATCTCTTCCATTCAACTACAAACACCACTCATTTCCCCCAAAAATGAAGAGCCACAAAAAAACCAATGCTTCATTTGCCCTCTCTGTGATGTCAGAGAGAGACTGCAGGGAGAGACTGCACTTCATGGCCTGGGAGAAGGTGGATTCAACCAGAGCTGGTAGAAGGTGGTGGTGGTGGTATGTGAGTGTGTGTGTACATGTGTGTGTGTGTTGGGGGGTAGATGTGGGCCGGGTCGGATTCCAAAGAAGGTGGGACTCAGCTGTGATGGACGTGTGGCAGCTCTCGCAGGTCCAGTCTGGCGGCCCTGCACAGCCCTTTGAGCGCATGCATTCTCATGGTCCTCTGCACCCGTCTGGGGTGGAGCGTAGTCAGCAGGGGCCACCCTGCACAAGGACACAGGCATTGCAGAGAGCAGGGAGCTGTTTGGCACCCACCAACTTTGCTCTCTCCCTGGAAACATGATCATTGACATGGTGGCGACTGGAGTGCTGGACCGCATGGATCTCGAACAATTACTTTCCTCAGCTGTTAGATATTCAAACGTGATCTATCGAGTGATGCTGACAGTAGATTTTCTGCCGGCAATAAAGGTGGCCTGATTCACAGAATAATTACTGTATGCAAATGAATGTGATTTTCCTCTGCCCTTTTATGGATGACTCTGCTCTGCCATTCATCAGGGCCACAAATTTCACTTGGGAGAAGATGGATTTAAAGAGACAGGCACCCCTGGAGCTTTGCAGTGAACTTACTAAATTCACACTAAGTGTCCTCATAAACAGGCGTGCCTGGGCCCGAGTGGGGCTGCCAGACACTGACCTTTTGATCTGTGAATTGTTGCTGGGAAAACTGTTGCAAAAACATCTGACTTTGTGAGCTCCCAGGTCAGGGGTGCTTTGCTGCTTGGAGAAGTCGCTTCTTCCAGGGGCAGAGTGATTATATGTGTGGCTTAGGAGAAACTGGTGGGCCTCTCCACCACCCACCGAACCCACTTTGATGTTTATGCACCTGCAGGAGGGGAATGGAAGGAGCGGAAAGCCTGTGCTCATAGCCAGCGCTGGATCCGATGAGATTCCAGCTGAAGTCACGTAAACAAGAGGTGGGTTTTTGTCTGACACTGAGGTGGAAGCAGAACAGACAGGAAAAGGAAGAAAGAAATGAACTGTTAGAAAACCTTAAGTTCCACTTCTCTGGGCCTGGCTTCTTAGGGACCTGGCGGCCTTTTCCTGAGTTGGTGGCCTTTCTCTGTGGGCATCAGTGCCATGAGGACGTGGGAGGATCGAGTTTGCCCTGGTTCCAGTGGGAAGTAAGACCATGCAAGCCTGCAGGAGGGAGCGAGCCACCGGCCCTGATGCTGGGACCGGACCAGGCGGGCACAAGCTCAGGGAACATCCGAGGTCATCACGTGTCACTGCTAACGCCTCAGTTCCCCAGGTTTCTCCCAGCACGCGGCGTGCACTTCATCCTCCGAGTGTGGAAAAAAAGAGGACCCCGAGCCAGTGTTATAAATGGAAGTGCCCATCTTTCAGTGGGCTGTCTTGTTACTCATATTGTAACAATATATTGATGTCAGCACATCCAGAACGCACTTTCTTCCTGTCACTCACAGAAGAAAGGAAAGACACGTCCGTGTTTACGTGCGTGCAAGCAGCAGACGCAGCTGGAGGCCATCACAGCCTTCCCAAAATAGAGGCCCACTGATAATGGACTTTCCTGAGAGGACAGAACAGGTGAGCAGGGCCTCTGGGAGTTCCTTCTCTTCCTGGACCTAGCAGGTCTCCCCAACGGCTCATATGAGGGCCAGCAAGTGACATTATTTGTGTATTTTTTTGATTTCTTTGCATATTTTTATTTAAGTTAAAAAATTCATTTTAAGTTTTAAAGGTTACTTTTCATTTACCATTATTAACCATGACACTATGTGGCTCAGTTGGTAACCAATCTGCCTGCAATGCAGGAGACCCAGGTTTGACCCCTGGGTCAGCAAGATCCCCTGGAAAAGGAAATGACAAGCCACTCCAGTCTAGCCTGGAAAATCCATGGACAGAGGAGCCTGGTGGGCTACAATTCATGAGATCACAGTCAGACACAACAGAGTGAATAACACTTTCACTTTAAGACAAAATTTTAGATCAGTTCTTGATGGTGATAACTTTTCATAGGAAAACAAAATTTTCTGCCCTTCCCAAATGATAATGATGAATGATACCTCTTTCTTTAATACGAATTGTGCTATAATGTGGAAGGCTAATGTTGGAAAGGTGATTCAGTATTAGATAAGCACAATTTATAAAGCAGCTTTAACCTGGCATACTACAGATTTATACAGTTGATAAAACATTTATTGAGACTTGTTTTCATAGGTAGAAGGGGAAATAACTAATTTCTTAAATGGAAATTTGAGAAATACTCTCATGAAAAACTAATTCAATTGAAAAAGTTCTAAATAACATATGTTTATAATATATGTTGATTCTTCATAGGTTTGCCAAAAATGGGTAATGACTTATTATTTGGAAAGAGTCAACAAAAGTAGGGTTGCTTATACTTGTGTTGCTAGATTTAAATGCAAATTGACGATTTAACTTTGGTTTAAAAAAAGTCCTGAGATATAAGTAATAATGTGATGAAGAACATAAGAAATTAACAACTGAAAGAGGGTTTTATAAAACAAAGTACCTTGAGTGGTACTAATTCTCAACAAGTTGATTTATTTTGTTTAGCAGAATTGTCCATCACCCTGTATAATGGGTTAAATTATGTCCCCTGAAAAGAACATGATGGAGGCCTAACTCCCAGTACCTCACAGTGGGACTTTATTTGAAGACAAGTCTTTAAGGTCATCAAGTTTTAAAAAGGTCATGTGGGTGGCCCTAATCCAACATGGGTGTGTGCAAAGTCCCTTCAGTCATGTCTGATTCTTTGCAGCCCTGGACTATAGCCCGCCAGGCTCTTCTGGGCATGGAATTATCCAGGTAAGAATGTTAGAGTAGGTTGCTGTGCCCTCCTCCAGGGGATCTTCCCAACTCAAGGACTGAACCCACAATCTCTTGTGTCCCCTGCATTGGGAAGCAGGTTCTCCACCATTCATGCCCTATCCAACATGACTGGGGTCCTTAAAAGAAGGGGAGAATTGGACAGGGTTGCACACATGGAGAAGACTATGCCTCTACAAGCCAAGGAATGTCAGAAATTGCCAGAAAACCAGAAGTCAGCAGGAAAGAGAGGGACCTGGAATAAATTCTCCTGGAGAATCACTAGACCTTGGACTTCCAGACTCCAAAACCATGACTGCATACATCCCTGTTGTTTAAGCTGCCCAGTTGGTGAGCATACTAATACACCGCCCTGTTCTCACTCACTGACTGAGACCTCCACCCTGTGGTTTCTGGGAAACCTGTCAGTCATATTTCCTCACCTCCTGAGACAATGCAGGACTGGCATCTTGCTTTGTCACTCAGTCAGAGCATGGAGAAGAAACTGAGTTCCTCTTGGGGTGGAGTAACTCAGGTGGAGCATCAAAAAAGCAAGAGAGCTCCAGGAAAAAAACATCTACTTCTGCTTTATTGACTATGCCAAAGCCTTTGACTGTGTGGATCATGACAAACTGTGGAAAATTCTTAAAGAGATGGGAATATCAGACCACCTGACCTACCTCTTGAGCAATCTGTTTGCAGGTTAGGAAGCAACAATTAGAACTGGACATGGAACAACAGACTGGTTCCAAATAGGAAAAGGAGTATGTCAAGGCTGTGTATTGTCACCCTGCTTATTTAACTTATATACATAGTACATCATGAGAAATGCTGGGCTGGAAGAAGTACAAGCTGGAATCAAGATTGTTGGGAGAAATATCAATATCCTCAGATAGACAGATGACCCCACCCTTATGGCAGAAAGCGAAGAACTAAAGAGTCTCTTGATGAAGGTGAAAGAGGAGAGTGAAAAAGTTGGCTTAAAACTCAACATTCAGAAAACTAAGATCATGGCATCTGGTCCCATCACTTCATGGTAAATAGATGGGGAAACAGTGGAAACAGTGACAGACTTTATTTTGGGGGGCTCCAAAATCACTGCAGATGGTGATTGCGGCCATGCAACTAAAAGACACTTACTCCTTGGAAGGAAAGTTATGACCAACCTAGTCAGCATATTAAAAAGCAGAGATATTGCTTTGCCAACAAAGATCCGCCTAGTCAAGGCTATGGTTTTTCCAGTAGTCGTGTATGGATGTGAGAGTTGGACTATAAAGAAAGCTGAGCATCGAAGAATTGATGCTTTTGAAGTGTGGTGTTGGAGAAGACTCTTGAGAGTCCCTTGGACTGCAAGGAGATTCAACCAGTCCATCCTAATGGAAAATCAGTCCTGAATATTCACTGGGAGAACCGATACTGAAGCTGAAACTCCAATACTTTGGCCACTTGATACGAAAAACTGGCTCATTTGAAAAGACCTTGATGCTGGGAAAGATTGAAGGCAGGAGGAGAAGGGGACAACAGAGGATGAGATGGTTGGATGGTATCACTGACTCAATGGACATGAGTTTGAGTAAACTCTGGGAGTTGGTGATGGACAGGAAGGCCTGGCGTGCTGCAGTCCATGGGGTTGAAAAGAGTTGGACACGACTGAGTGGCTGAACTGAACTGGGGTGGAGAGGTGAGAGTCTGGGGCTGCTGGCTACCAATATCTTCCTTAGTGTGAGAGGAGCTAGGAATACTATAAAGGAACAGAGGTAACACAGAGAAAGAACCAGACTGAAGTGGGAGGGAAGGGAAGCTTGGTGGTGTGAGTCCCTGATTTCAATGGCCCTCAAGGTCAAGTGCACACCATCTTCCCAGCAATTTCGCATTCCTGCCTTATGTGTGTGCTAGGTCAACTCAGTTGCGCCCAGCTCTTTGTGACTCCATGGACTGTAGCTGGCCAGGCTCCTCTGCCCATTGATTTTTCCAGGCAAGAATACTAAAGCGGGTTGCCATTTCCTACACCAGGGGATCTTTCTGACTTAGGGACTGAACCCAAGTCTTTTGCATTTCCTGCACTGACAGGGGGATTCTTTATGACTAGCACCACCTGGGAATCCCCTTCCTGCCTAATGGCTTGCTCATTTCAGCACACAAATTCCCCTAAGCTAGTCTGAGTTTCTATTCTTGCAGGTAAACTCCATATTAATACAGTGCTAGAAAATAAACAACATTTTAGCATTCCTATGTACCAAAAGGGGCGTTGGGGTCCCTTTAGCAGGTACCTAAATTTATATCACAAATTAAAAAAGGTTTTGAAAACTATATGCTTTGTTGACTTAACATTATACTCAATGAATGTTTACCTGAAATCAAATTATATTGCGTTGGTATTCAAGGTTACTCTTGGAGAGGCAGTCAAGGCTTTAGTCATTCTGATGAGAGAATTTTATTTATCTCTCTATGCAAATTTTTACAAGATATTTCTTTAAATCTTGCACTGTGTCTTTATAACAAGTTGCAATGACATTGCACCAGAAGGAATATTGAGTTGCAATTTTAAATATCGCTCATCTTTAGCCAGGAACTCACTGAACTGAGACAGCCAGTATCTGGGCATTTGTCAGCGCTTATGAGAGTCTTATAAATTCTCCTCTAGACTTTTCCAACATTGTCTGCGTTTGTTTGTCCCAAGTTTGTACCTCCCCCAACTCAGCCTGCTCTGCCACAACATTCATCTTCGTAAACCTCATTCAATCATCCATTTGGCCGTACATCACACTTCTGTGCACACTTCTGTGCATCACGCTTCTATTGTGTGTGCACGCATGTCCATTACTCTCATCAGTGCTGAGAAGGTTTAGATCCCATGATACAATGCTTGCTCTCAGGAGTTTTCAGTTAGGGCGCAGTTCGAGGCAAGAATACTGGAGTGGATTGCCATTTCCTTCTCCAGGGGATCTTCCCAACCCGGGGATCTTCCCAACCCAGGTATCGAACCCAGATCTCCTGCATTGGAGGCAGATGCTTTAACCTCTGAGCCACCAGGGAAGCCCCTCCTGCTAGACTACCACTCCAAAAGCGGTTAGTGCCTGCCACGGCTGGTTGGACAAAGTCCAAATGCCTTAGCTGACCGAAGTGTCCCTTAGCAGGAGTTGGAAGTGCATCTTACTCAAACATGGAGAATTTAGCTGGCATCCGGGTAGGTAATCAAATAAGCTGCCAAAACTTGGGAAGGTGTTAGGAGTTGGAGCCCAGAAATTCACGACAGACAAATGATGGCCTGGGGAGATACACAGCTGCAAGGACTCAGGCGTGAGTCAGCCCCCGAGCAGGGGAGCTCCCTTGCAATAGATACTCAAATGTGGATGACATCAGACAGGAAGCATGAAAGCGCCATTGTTTGCCACCCTTGGGAAGTCAACCAAATGGCTTAATGATTTATTCTTATTCTTGGTTCATTCATTCAGTCGTAATGTCACCGAGTGTGTGTTATATTTGCCAGTCTGGGTCCAGAGGACAAGCTAGAACAGCTGTGGTCTGGAGAGGACGGAACATGCCCTGGTGAGGTGGGCGATGAATGTCCATATGCACAGTGAAGGGCGCCCATCCACATTTTCCCACGGCCGAGAGCAGCAGCAGCGTCTATGAACCAGGAGCAGAGTCCTTCCCTAGAATCAGAGTGCTGGGATTGTCCTTGACACTTCCAGTGCTTGGTGTCAGCTGTTTCCCTCTATTTTCCCAGAGAGACTAGTTCCACTTCTCCATCCCCTCGACCCAGTGACTGACCCATCCTTGACCATGAGCTGTGGGCAGAGATGACTGGAGTCACATCTAAGTCAGGACGAGTCTCTGAATTCTCGTAGCCCTAATTCAGCTGTCAGCCAGCTGCCAAGTGGAGAGTCTCCATCAGCCTGGAGAATGACTTGCTGCTGACTTGCGGTGAATGTGGAACCTGAAGGAGGAGTTGCTTAAGAACTTCTAAGCCGTCAGGATGTCAGTGCTCTTTGCTGCGTGATGCAGCCGGGTCACCCTGAGCTGAGGCTCCTCCATGTCGCTCAGCGGTTCCTGCTGATGCCGCTTTCAGGTACGTGCTATGTCCCTACCCTTCGCATCGTACACCACTATCTAAGCTGGGATTGTCCTTGACACTTCCAGTGCTTGGTGTCAGCTGTTTCCCTCTATTTTCCCAGAGAGACTAGTTCCACTTCTCCATCCCCTCGACCCAGTGACTGACCCATCCTTGACCATGAGCTGTGGGCAGAGATGACTGGTGTCACATCTAAGTCAGGACGAGTCTCTGAATTCTCGTAGCCCTAATTCAGCTGTCAGCCAGCTGCCAAGTGGAGAGTCTCCATCAGCCTGGAGAATGACTTGCTGCTGACTTGCGGTGAATGTGGAACCTGAAGGAGGAGTTGCTTAAGAACTTCTAAGCCGTCAGGATGTCAGTGCTCTTTGCTGCGTGATGCAGCCGGGTCACCCTGAGCTGAGGCTCCTCCATGTCGCTCAGCGGTTCCTGCTGATGCCGCTTTCAGGTACGTGCTATGTCCCTACCCTTCGCATCGTACACCACTATCTACCCAGCCCTCTTTCGCTACGGGTCCTCTTCCTCTCTGGTCTCCCTGTTTCGACTTTTGGTCACTTAAATAGATGTTAGAATGATCCTTTTATAGTTCAGCTCAAATCAAGCTGCCCAGTCGCCGTCCTAAAACCCTCCTCCAGCTTCCCATTAGACCTGGAAGATGTACAGCTACCCAGGGTCCCCACGGGGCCAAGAGCCCACGTGGTCTTCCTCCCACCCACCTGTCCTCACTCACTTCTGGCCACGTCACCCTTGTTCATTACTCTAGCCTTTATTTCACGTCCCCAGACTCCAAGCTGCCCTCTTTGCTGGGAATGTGCTTGCCTCGACCTTCACTCGTCTAAGTCCTTTGCTGAAATATCACCTCTTCAGAGAGATCTCCCCTGACCAGAACACCCTAGAAACTTTCTCTCCTCACAATGTTAATTTTCTGCAGAGCATTCATCACCATCTGATGTTTTTCTTGCTTACGTGTTTGTTTGTTTTCAGTCTATCCCCATGAGGTTGTGAGCCCATCTGAAGCAGGGGCCTTGCCTTGCTTGTTCAGAACAAGAGCAGAAGAAGGAGCACAGAAGGAGATCTGCAGTCAAAACGTGTAGCTCTCATGCTTGAGGGAGTGGCTCTGCATGTGAGGGAAAGAACACACGTGTGCTGACCACGAGGCCAGGGGCACCAGGCGACCGAGGAGCAGCGGCCGTCAGGGACGTGGTCCAACGGGTTTCCTGGCCACCTCTGTGCTCAGCTTGAACCAGTGACCTGTCCTTGACAGTGAGCCGTGGGCAGAAGCATTGACAAGTCAGGGATGAGCCTCTGAATTCACTGATCCTGCCTTGGTGATCAGTTCTGTAAAAATTAGACAATGGCACGTAAGTGAGGTCTTTTCTCTTTCTCGTAAAAGAATTTAAGAGGAAATGAGCTTCTGGAGCCGCACTTTGGAATGAAAGTGGTGAAGAATTTCAGAGCATGATAATAGAATACTCTTCTATTTGTGAAAGTCTCCTTCCTGGAGACCTTTAAAAATAGGATACCATCAAGACGGAGTTTAATTTTTACTCTGTTCTGAAATGCAGTGGTGATGTTAACAATCCCAGCCATGAGAGGTTGCTTAGAAAGTCACCGTCCCACATTTCTGTGCAATATTGATTGCTTGGAACCAGAGGAAAGCAATACACTTAATAACTATTTCAATGTTTGTTTTCTCTTTTACTTGAAGACTGTAAGGAAATAGCACTCAACAGAAATGGTGGGATTAAATGAGAGATCATCCCGTCTTTTCACTGTAGAGGACATATTTAGATTTGTCTTAACAGGGTCTGCATGCTTTAGCTTTCCATGACTTAGCTTTACATACTGTTTTGCGGCAGGTAAGGATCCTGTTGGGGCAAAAACACAGGCAGCTTTTTGACACTGCAAAATGTCAGACCGTATGATTGAAGCTCCTTTCGGCTCATTTAAAACAGCATTTGGTTTATTTTTTTCTACCTTATGATGTTACATCCTCCTTTCTGCTCTTAGACAATACCACTATTATTTCTTCTGATTCTACTTCTTCTGGTTAAAATGGCCTATTAATTTGGGGACTTGAAGGTTGTTTAAAATGGGGTGAGACATTCAAAACAAGGAGCAGGACTGTGAAAGATCCTGGTTCTCTTAACCCAACATATTCGGGGAGCCTGGTGACTTGTTTTATGGGCTATGTGAACACGGTGAGCTATCTGATACAACCCTGACGCAGCCATAAAATTTGTTTTAACAGACATTTAAACAAAGCCTGCTCATTCTTAGGGTTATTGAAATTGATCACTTGCTACCTAGACTGGAACCATAGAGAAATTTATTGAGCCCCGAGAGGGCTGGCACTTGAGCTGCTTGCCAGGTAAACCGAGGCCTGGGAGGCACTCAGCACAGAGCAGGTGGGGGCAGGGGTGTCGGGCTCCAGCTTTTAAGTCTCCAGAGCTCCGGTCACAGGCCACCTTCTGGGCTGGTGGTACAGGTTTTCATTTTGTTTTGCTTTTTCGGTTTTGTCTTTTAGAATAGCAATTTAAGCCGGAGTGGCTGCTGTTGCTGCTAAGATTTTAGGCACACTGCCAGACATTTTCTTCACAAAGAAGAATGGGCAAAAGCCAGAAGCCTGCTGATTTTGCTTTGGTTGTGTGTACGATTTTTTTCATAGCTTCCCGGTTGGTCCTGCCTGGTCTTTTGTCTTCAATCTTAGTGATAAGCTTATCAGAATCCCAGCCTGTTGTCTTTGGTTGGTGATTGCTGCATCCTTCTAATGATATAATTCTAAAAGAATTCGAGGAAGGAGGATAAGATCCTGGCCAGCTTGGGAAAATCCAGTGTAATGTACACGCTGGAGGGGAACCACGTGTGCCAGCCCCCTCCGCTGCCCTGGGCTGCAGGGACGGCTTGACTTCTCCCTTCCTCCCCTGCTCCCAGTCAAGGAGTTCTTCCTCTGAGTCTTGGATATATTACCTGTACTCACAGGTTCCTACACTTCCCAAAACTGGCCAAAGGACTGCAGAAACAAACTGAGACATGCCACTGGCGAACAGTTAGAAGGAAATAGATATTTTTTCAGTCAGAGCATCCCACGGTGTCTCCATGTACAGTCTCGTGACACATGACAAATATAAAATGGCGTTTCTTAGAACTTGTCAAAAATAAAATCCAGGTTGAGTGCGAATTGCCTTTGGGAAAAAAGAATAAGAACAATCTAGAGTCTGTGTTTCAGGGTCACCCAGCCTGCAATCGGGGTGAAAGGTGAAGGAGAGGAACAAATTGTTAATTAGGGGATGTTACATAAGACCAGTGTTATAAAAGGGAGAAAGCCCACTTGACTCCCACTTTGTGAAACAGCATTTAAGACATAATTTCCTGATTTTCTGGGGGGGATGTAGGTAGGGTTTGAGATTTCCAGTTTGAAGGAGTTTTTAAATTCAACAGATCACAAAGAAAACATGTCTGTGTGCTGCACTAAGAAGTAAAATTAGCATGTGTTAGTACAGAAATCTTTTAACACTCAACTAGCAATGTTTCCGGCACAACGTGAAAGGCTTTTTCTGAAGAACACTGTATTAAAACGACTCCTAATACTTTGTTTTAGAGCACAAAGTTTGGAGGGTTGATTGCAATTACTTTCATTTCATTTTGGTTTATGTACCCTTAAGTTTTTGCTTCACTACCTTGCCTCTTAGACTTCTCCTGTCTGTGTGTCTGTGTGTCTGTGTGTCTGTGTGTCTGTCTCTCTCCATGTACATACACGCACACTCACAGAGTAACCTCATTTTTAGGGTTTTTCATACTGATTGCTCCCAAAGAAATGCTCTCCCCCAGCACTGGTGCCTGTCACCGCAGCCCATCACTTGCTTGGTAATTAAACTCTGACTGATTTATTGCTGACAGCCAACAAATCCCACCCCGGTTTTTATGATATACATACGTCCCCGGGCTAAATTCACTCAAACAACAGCCCAGAGAGGGCTGGCAAAAGAGATGGAAGTGGGAGGAGGGAGGATGATATGAAAATAAATAGGGAAACCAGCATCACTTGGCCAAAGCAGACATTTTGCAAAAGAAAGAAAGGAAAAGAAAAACTCGATGCAACATCGTTTTCAAACCCTGAGTTCTGGGCGCAGAGGAGGTGCTGATAAACACCATACTTCAGCTTTGAGACCCATTTGAAGCGCCTCACGTACAAAAGCGCTCTGAAGGGGAAAACAAGATGGGCTTGCAGCTAATATTACAGTCAAGTTCCAATTTTACCTAAGGGAAGGCGGCTTTATTAAAAGTCATGGCTGAAATTGCATGACAGGTGCCAATACCCCGCGTCCTGACAGATGTGCCGGTTGGCGGATGCCGTTCCCCTGTCAGCGGCCCCTGGATGGAGCTGCCCGCAGCCCCATTTGTCTCTCTTCCAGCGAGATCACACACGCCCGATGTTTGCCTCCAAGCTGCTCGGTGTGGTTTGATATGTGGAATCCTCACAATGAGACTTATTAAAAGACAGTCCATTATTTTTATTTAGAGCGTTTCCAAAACAAGCAGAGCGCGCACGGAGATAATTTAAAAATCGTGTGGCAGGCCATCTCCTGGCCAGCCTGGTTCCGTTTGAAATGCATAAGAAAGCAGCATTCTGGTCTGTGCACACACACACACGCACACACATACACACACGCACACACTTCCCTGTTCATGATGGCTGTGATCGGAGCAACACAGTGGTAGGCCATCTCCTGGCCAGCCTGGCTCCGTTTGAAACGCATAGAAAAGCATCATTCCAGTCTGTGCACACACACACACACGCACACACACACAAACACATGCACACATGCATACGCTTCCCTGTTCATGACGGCTGTGATCGGAGCAACATTTAACCCCTGACTAATAGCCCTGACACTCGAAAGCACTATTTTGCATAAACCACAGGAGCATTTCAACATGAAGGATGAACCTTGCTACCTTTTTTCCCTAAATCTTTCTTCCTTTTCTTCTTTTTTTTCTCTCCTGATTTCCTTGCATCCCTCTTCTATTTTGTTACAGGTGGGTTTTCTCATTGCAGCGAGAGATATAAAATACTCCTGATTGGCTGTATTTATGGGGCCTTTTCGTCCTCCTGTTGGTTTCAAACACAAAGAAAAATGGTATCTCTCGACTGTGCCTGGGTGGAACAGCAGGTAAAGCTCCAGCAGCCTCTTCTCCCCAGCCTCCAATGGAAAATTATTGCAGATGAAATGATTCTGTCCTGGAAATGGTAAGAGGAAAGTTTCAGGTTAAAGAGCGCTCGTGGCACACAGTGGATTGGCCACCAGGACGTGCAGGACCCAAGCCGGCTTTGCTTTCTCAGTGGGGGAAAAGCAGGAGGCAAAACAGCCTTGGAGAGCTGGACCACGCTTCTGATACCAAAGGGCAGGGTTTACCAGCATGAAATTTGTTCTTAAGTGTGCAGACCGCTGGGCCCTCTCAAGTGTTCGAACCACCGGGCCAAGTGCCGCCTTGTGGCTTTACCCGGTGGGGCGAGAGCCAAGTGAAATCTCAGTGTGGATCAGCATCGCCTCTGTGACCTCATCCAGAAGCAGTGTGGACACAGGCTCGCCTCCTCGCCCCGAGGGCGGCTTTGGCCTGTGGCCCCAGCCGGCAGTCCACACGCTGCGGAGGAGCCCATCGCAGAGCAGCCTTGAGGCGTGGCCACGCAACGCAGGGCCCTGGTGGAGTGCTTAGGGAGGGGCTGGGGCAGTCGGCCCTGTCACTTATGCTGACTCCCCCCAAACCATTTGGCTCTTGTTTTTACGGGCACCCTGGCAAACCACAAACAGTAAAAAAGAAAAAAATCATAATGGTAAAATTAAACAAACAAACAACTTACTGTCCTAATGGTGACATGTAAGATGGGTTCCAAGAAAGGACGGTCTCCTTAGGCCCCCCAGGTGATGGAAGCAGTGGTCAGGAGACTGCAACACCTTCATCCCTGGAGTCAGGTACGGTTGCAGACCTCAGAAGATGCATCTGTATAAATTCATCCATCTGCATGTATCATTCACGTATCAAGTGCCTATGAGCCTCCTAGGTCATTCTGCTAAGACACCAAGTAGCTCGTCCTAGCTTCAAAGAAGTCACTGATATGTTTAAGCAGAGAATAGGAGATACTACTTTGTTCTTTGCAAGAATTATGTGTATTTACATATTGCTTCTGCTGAAGGTATTCATTAGCTACTCTGTATATATTCTGCCATGGAGCGTGGAGCATTTGTGGTTATCTCTTCTAGTACCCTTCTTATCAGGGAACCCAGATGAATACATTCAGTGTTCTTATTTTCGTCAGTTACAACATCACTCTCACCTACTTGTGTGAGAGTGTTGTGAAAGTGTTTGTCATTCAGTTGTGTCTGACTCTTTCCCACCCCACGGACTGTAGCTCGCCAGGCTCCCCTGTGCATGGAATTAGGCAAGAATACTGGAGTGGGTTGCCCTTTCCTTCTCCAGGGGATCTTCCCAATCTCCCCATACTTGGGTCTTCTGCATTGCAGGTGGATTCTTTACCATCTGACCCTCCAGGGAAGCCAGCGAAGATGGGTAGACTTGCTGAAATTCCTCAAGACGTGTATTCACCAGGAATAGCATCTATGCTTTTTCTCTGACTTCCGGATGTTTTCCTTTTATTAATATTATTGCTAGTTACTGAGCTCCCCAGAAGGAGAAGTAGCTTGTAGAATTGCTGCCCCCTCCTTCTCTAGAAGACCAGGTCATGCTATCTTTGCATTCAGAGGCTGTCCATCCAGAAGAGCATTGATCTTCCCCACAGTTTTTCCACCTTTCATAAATGTTAGAATTATTCTGGGGTCATTTTCATTGTTTCATTTACTTATCAGATATATTCCTCACTTCTCCCACAAATATTCATTAAATTGCTGAGGCCTGATGATACACAAACACAGACATCCATGCCCTTGTGGATCTTAAGAACCTTTGCTTTTTGCTTCTCTTCTTTTCACAGATATTTGTAAGGCCTCATCAGACAGCCATTTTGCTTTTTTGCATTTCTTTTTCTTGAGGGTGGTCTTGATCACTGCCTCCTGTACAATGTCATGAACCTCTGTCCATAGTTTTTCAGGCACTCTGTCTTCAGACCTAATCCCTTGAATCTATTTCTCACTTCCTCTGTAAAATCCAAAGGGATTTGATTTAGGTCATATCTCAATGGTCTAGTGGTTTTCCCTACTTTCTTCAATTTAAGTCTGAATTTGGCAATAAGGAGGTCATGATCTGAGCCACAATCAGCTCTGAGTCTTGTTTTGCTGACTGTATAAAGCTTCTCCATCTTTGGCTGCAAATAGTATAATCAACCTGATTTCAGTGTTGATCATCTGGTGATGTCCAGTTGTAGAGTCTTCTCTTATGTTGTTGGAAGAGGGTGTTTGCTATGACCAGTGCATTTTCTTGGCAAAACTCTGTTAGCCTTGCCCTGCTTCATTCTGTACTCCAAAGCCAAATTTGCCTGTTACTCCAGGTGTTTCTTCACTTCCTACTTTTGCATTCCAGTCCCCTATAATGAAAAGGACATCTTTTTGGAGTGTTAATTCTAAAAGGTCTTGTAGGTCTTCATAAAACCGTTCAACTTCAGCATTACTGGTCAGGGCATAGACTTGGATTACTGTGATATTGAATGACTTGCCTTGGAAACAAACAGAGATCATTCTGTCGTTTTTGAGACAGATGGGTGTGAAGAAAAGAAGTGACAAGTTAATCATTCTGAAGAGTTAGAAGAACCATTTTCTTTTAAAGGAGATAAATTCTAAAACATATTTATTTGTATTTTGACACTCGCCACAGTAACCTATTTGGGGCTTCCTGGATGGCACAGTGGTGAAGAACCCACCTAACAATGCAGGAGATGCAAGTTCTATTCCTGGCTCGGGAAGACCCCTGGAGAATGGAATAGCAACCCACTCCAGTATTCTTGCCTGGAGAATCCCATGGACAGAGGAACCTTGTGGAGTACAGTCCATTTGGTCACAAGAGTCAGACATGACTTAGCTAGTGAGGATACACAAACAGTACCCTATGTGCATGCTTCAGAAAGCAGTTCTTTTTGCTCTTCGATGCTTTTGTTGATTTTTTACAATATTGTTCTGTTTCTCATCTCTCTGTTGCAAATAAAACCAACCTTTCTCCCTCTCTCTGCAACCTCATCTCTCTCTTTATCTCTTCTCCCTGCCATACTTTGTTTTTCTCATTTGCTCTGCCTCAAAATATTCACTTCTTAAAGATTTACTTTAATTGTTAATCTTTAAGAGATCAGAAATGTGAAAGCTTTAGATTCCATTCATTTATTTATGGTGTTCCTGATTATCTCACTGTGTACAATTTTCTTAGTGTTCTTGGTTTTATAACACACGTATTTCACTTCCAGATTATCTCTCTGTGTGCAACTCTCTTGGTCTGCTTGGTGTTACAGCACATGTATTTCACTCACACAGCCTCCTCTACCAATATTGTGTCCCTGCGAGTGAAGTATAGAAACCTCACTTTCATTTAAATCCCCTTTTCTCTCCATGGTTTCAATACAATTGTCATAAGTATTTCCTCTACATAGGTTCTTTTTTCTTGGAACTTTAGAATTCCAAGATTAGTTTCCTAAGACTCATTCCTTCAGCTGCTCTTTCAAGGTGGGTTCGTTAGTGATATTTGTCTTAGTTTTCCCCCTGGGAAAATGTCTGCATTCCTCCTCCACTCGTAAAGGGCAGTCTCACCAGATGGAAATTCTCATCTCATAGTCCTTTGATCTCAGAACTTCAAAGCTGAGGTGCTCCTTTCTTCTGGCCTCCGAGGACCAATCTGCCATCATTGACTGGTCCTCCCATCGGCCATGCATCATTTCTCTTTGGCCCTTGTCAATTCTTGCTTTTGTTTTTAGTTTTCAAAAGTTTAATTATGATGTATCATGAACAGTGATTTCTTTTAGTTTTCCTATTTGGGTTTTGTTCAGCTTCTTGAATTGTAGATCTATATTTTGTTTCTTTTTGCTAAATTTGGGGACTTTTTTTGAGCCATTATTTAAAATTTTTTCTTTTTCATTTCACTTGCTTTCTTCACCTCTGCTTCTAAGAACTTGGGGATATGAATGTTAGCTCTTTACTTATGATTTCTCAGCTTCCAACCAACAAGACACTAAGTTTTTTTCCATCTGTTTTCTCTGTTGTTCACATTGGGTAAATTCTATGCTCAGTTCAGTTCAGTTCAGTTCAGTCGCTCAGTCATGTCCGACTCTTTGTGACGCCATGAATCGCAGCACACCAGGCCTCCCTGTCCATCACCAACTCCTGGAGTTCACTCAGACTCACATCCATCGAGTCAGTGGTGCCATCCAGCCATCTCATCCTCGGTCATCCCCTTCTCCTCCTGCCCCCAATCCCTCCCAGCATCAGAGTCTTTTCCAATGAGTCAACTCTTTGCATAAGGTGGCCAAAGTACTGGAGTTTCAGCTTTAGCATTATTCCTTCCAAAGAAATCACAGGGCTGATCTCCTTCAGAATGGACTAGTTGGATGTCCTTGCAGTCCAAAGGACTCTCAAGAGTCGTTTCCGACAGTTCAAAAGCATCAGTTCTTTAACGCTCAGCCTTCTTCACAGTCCAACTCTCACATCCATATATGACCACTGGAAAAACCATAGCCTTGACTAGATGGACCTTTGTTGGCAAAGTAATGGCTCTGCTTTTATCTTTGCATCAGGTGGCCAAAGTATTGGAGCTTCAGCCTCAGCATCAGTCCTTACAATGAATATCCAGGATTCATTTCCTTTAGGATTGACTGGTTTGATCTCCTTGCAGTAAAAGGGAGTCTCAAAGTCTTCTCCAGCACCACAGTTGGAAAGCATCAATCGTCTGGTGCTCAGCGTTCTTTATGGTCCACTCTCATATCTGCACATGACTACTGGGAAAACCGTAGCTTTGACTGTATGGAGTTTTATTGGCAAAGTGATGCCTCTGATTTTTAATATGCTATCTATGTTTGTCTTAGCTTCTATTCCAAGGAGCAAGCATCTTTTAATTTCATGGCTGCAGTCAAAATGAAAGTGAAGAAAGTGAAAGTCAAGTCACGTCCAACTCTTTGTGACCCCATGGACTGTAGCTCACCAGGCTCCTCCATCCGTGGGGTTTCCCAGGCAAGAATACTGGAATGGATTGCCATTCCCTTCTCCAGGGGACTTTGCCGACCCAGGGATTAAACCCAGATCTCCCACATTGCAGGCGGATTCTTTACCATCTGAGCCATCAGGGTAGTAAAAGAAGGTTTTGTGTTTCATTTTGGCTGAAGAAGAAAGGTATTTGCTTGTGAATTTTTCTGTGATTCTTTCTTTTCCTTGCTTAGAAGGCTTTGTTGTCTAGTAAATAAATTCAAGTTCTCTTTGTTTTTGGCATTAAAGGTCCTTCCCAGTCTGACCTTGACATGATTTTCTGGGCATCCAGGCATCTGGACCTTCCTGGCTCTCTCCTGTCCTCGGGGCTCTGGACAACAAAACCTGTGATTTGCTCAACAGGATGTGTGTTTCTCATCTCTGAATCTTTGTATAAACTCTTGCCACGCCTGTAATCACTTCTGGGTTGGTAAAAATTATGTACATTTTTCATGGTCTTCATGGCTTTTTCTGACCCACTGTTCTGTACCCTTTGTGAGTATCTCTAATATAGCACTTTGAACACTGTATTAAACATTTTTTTTAATTCCTCGTGTGTGGTATCAGCCTCGAATGCCCCATGGACAGAACCTGTGTCCTTCTATCATCATTCTATATTTGAACTATCTCAGTGAGGTGACTGAATGTTTCCCACATACACCCAAACCTCACCTCTTAATGGGCTTTATAGGCAGTATTTCCATGGCTTTGAAACAAACTCTTATTGAGTCCTTAATAATTCTTGAAATATCATCTTCTGGGGGAAAATCCATTCCTTCTGGAAGACTTCACATTCCTCTAGTTAGATCCTACCCTTTTCTCCTAAGAACGTTCAAGAGCTTCACTTGAACTTCTTTGGGGACATTAATATGCTACTGTGCAATGCAATGTCATTTTAGTCCATAACTTGTTACCATGACTAAAATAGTTAGAAGGTATGTAGTGATACAAAGCTTCTTTCTCCCATGTAGCCCCAAAAACACAATGATCATCACCCAGAAAGTGAAAGTGAAAGTCACTCAGTCATATCCAACTCTTTGCAACCCCGTGGACTGTAGCCTGCCAAGCTCCTCTGTCCATGGGATTCTCCAGGCCAGAATATTGGAGTGGGTAGCCGCTCCCTTCTCCAGTCACACAGAAGGTGCATCATGAGTGCTAATGCAACGGCGAGACACATAAACTGATGCTCTACATATTCACAGGCGACTCCAACTTGATCTGTCCAAAGTTGACTGTATCATGTCGTAGGATGGCACATGGTCCATATGTGTCATTCAGGGCATCCTCTCTCTTCTCTCAAGGGTGGAGAGACAGTCTGGCGAGATCAGAGTTGACTTGGACTCACCACTTTCCTTGAAGAGCCTTTCTTGGACTTTTTCAACTATTTTTTGACCTATACTCAGGATCCCGGTTTCTGCAACATTTGACTCCAAGATAATTAAAATTGTGAAGATTGCAGGGAAAACCTGCAACATACAATGAAGCAGAGCACAGAAGAAAGAGAATGAGGAAGGGGGAGTGGAGGAGCACCAGCAGGTCAGTGACGCCTTCAATTCTACCTCCGATTGCAGGATGTTTAAGCATCAGTGCCAAGCACTGGCCACTTAACATGGTGGAAGTGTGCCGGATTTATGCTGGCTTAGATCATTCAAGCTAGTGGGACCAGCTGTATAGGGCACTGGGGACCCTGCTCAATATCATGACCGAAAAGGGAACGGTTAATACCTTTTTTGAGCTCTTTTAGGAAGTAATTTTACTCATATTTCAAGAGTTACAGTGTATTCAAGAATCAAAACTCTACGTTTCCTGTTTCTATGAGGTTTTGTCTGTGGCTCTATTTTCAAGTGGCCTAAAAATACTTTTCACTGCTGGAATGCCCCTTCCCAGGTCACTGACCAAGCCTGAATTGATCTGGAATGGTTATGAGCTTGAGGTCTCATCTTCTCTTCCATTCTGATGGAACTTTCTTTAATTTTCTTTTCTTTTTTGTTTAAACCAAAAAATTTGGATAAACAAATCCCACTGATTGTCTTAAAGCTGAGATGTGCGATCAATGTTTCATCACAGAAGGTTAGGAGCAAAAAGAGGTAACTGGACAAAATTCTCTAAAAGAATAAAAATAGAGAAGAAACTGAAAGGAAAGTGGAGGAGTTCCCCTCTGACTGGGAGAGACCTGTGCTCAGAGCTGGGACGTCCTGAATGGACTGCCTCATACACAGCATCTGCCACCTACTCACTGAGGGGAGAGTTAACAGGTTTGGACTAGAGAGAGAGACTGGGATGCTCTCGTGGAGAAAAGTCAAATTAGTGCAAGAGTAACGCTGAGTAAAAGCTCAATAAATGAATGTGTGTTTCAAGGAGTCAGTCCAGCCACACCCATCTCCCAACCAAGCAGCACCTTCATTGTATTACGACGGGTGATACTGGCTCCATCACACAAATGCAGCTGCCTCCATACACAGGAATTCATGTCTGATGAAACGATCAACCTCAGTTGTTATCTTATAATGACATGTTAGTAGCTGCTGGATAAAAGTGTTAGGACACCAGGTATTTTGCTGAGTTGAGAAAAGATCATCAGGTTTTCAAGAGTCACTATTACTCACCACATTCAATCATTTCATCATTTTAGCACACTTTACCTAGAGATTATTTTACACTCAATGAAACGGCTCTTTATTACCCCAAACCCTTGGTTTCCAGTTTCTAAATCTGTTTGTAAGTATTCTGTGGCTCCTGAGATTGTGGAAAAAATGTCAAAAAAAAAATGCTCCTAACTAATTTGCAAGCCACATTTGAAAAAAAACACAACCTTATTTCATTCAATAGAAGAAACTATTTTGAAAACAGTTCAGTTGGGCTCCCTCCCCAAAGGCGAAGGATCTGTGGAGGTTGTCACTCATTCCTGCTTTGTTTGGAAGACTTAACTTACTCCCCTCACTGATCCAGTGTTGGGGTTTGTGCTGGGAAAACAGGTATTGACACCGTCTTTAGGATCTGAGGGTAAAGTCAGAGGTGTGCACACACGGGCATGTGTATGTGTGTTTACATGTGCACATGTGTGCATGTGACTGTGCGTGCATTTGCAGGTGTGTGTGCTTAGGCCAGTGGTTTCCATCAGAAGACCTGAAAGGATGGGGGAAAACTTCCCACTTGACGCTGGCCTGGAGACTCAGAGATCTGCCTTAAGTGATGGCTCAGCATCCAGCTCCCTTGGAGGGAGGCGCCTCTCCCCACATCTCTACCCTCACTTGGAGAGACCTCACTTTCAGGAAGGCTGTGCATGTCCTGATTTCTTTCTTGGGGAAATGCGTGGGAGGCTGTGACGGTTGGAACTCCGTGCAAAACGTCCCTTTGGTCTTTGGGAAGCATAGCACTTGGTTGGTCGTTTCTCAATGGCCGATTCCTTTGGTTACTGCCCTAATGGGGAGCAGAGTCGATGAAATCCCACAATGTGAAGAGGTGAGGCCCAGGCAGCCAAAGGACCTGAGACCTTTCTGTGTGGCAGTGACTCCCAGGGTGTTGACCAAGGTCCACGCTGACTGGCACGAGCCTGTGCAGCGTGTCTGTGGCTGCATGTGGAGCCCGTCCTGGGGTTCAGGAGATGATCGGTAGCCAAGGCAACAGTAGCCTTCAGCCCAGCTAGGACGCCTAGGGCGGGCCGTGACCGGCTGAGGGGCCAACACAGGAGCTGATATGAAACAGTCACTTCTTCCCAGGGGCGTTGGAGGCGGTGGTGTGACCAACAGAAACCAGGCTTAAAGGGCATCTGCCTGCATTCAGTGTGTTCAGCTGTCTTCCTCCCCTAGGGTGTGAGTTCTTTAAGAACAAGCCCCGCAGTCTATTTGCTGTATTATCTGAGACCCTGGCCCACAGCAGGAATTCAGTAATTGTTGCCTAAACTATGAATTTTGTTGAAATGTGAGAATTTCAGTGTGTTTGCAATCATTAAAAAGTCTGGAACAATTGTTGTTTAGTCACTAAGTCGTGTCTAACTCTTTGTGACCCCGTGGTCACAAAGCCTGCAAGGCTCCTCCGTCCTTAGGATTTCCCAGGCAAGAATATTGGAGTGGGTTATCATTTCCTTCTCCAGGGGATCTTCCCTTCCTGGAGATCGAACCCGTGTCTCCTGCATTGGTAGGCAGCTCTACTGCTCAGCCCCCAGGGAAGCCCCTGGAACAGTAGAGAGTGCTTTTTTTGTTTGTTTGTTTGTTTCTGGATAAATTCCCATAGACAGTACCAGATAGAACAAAATTCTCTTTTCTGGTTATCTGTCACCCACCTTCCAATAGCTCTTTGAAAGCTTGCTGTTTCATGATGTGTGTCTGTCTCTGTACAGAGACACACACTATATTTTAAGGTCTAATTCAGGCCATCTGCTCTTTCATGGAGAGTGATCGCTCTTAGATTCCTTTAATGTTTCTACTTATAAAAGATCATAGGTCTGTATAATAATTAGTCTTTTCCTGCTAATTGGTGACAACTTAAATCCCCTTTTATCTAAGCATGAAAATGTTTTAAATATTAACTAGATTTCACAACCTGCATGCGATTTGTGCTGTGTGACTGTGGCAGAGAGGGTCAGCTGGTCGCCTGAAGCAAGGCCAGCCAGGGCTACGGTCCCTACAGAGTCACAGGCGGGTCCTGCGGCCCAGCCCTACGGCCATCTGAGAGCGGCTGTTCCCAGGCGTCGGAACACTGTTGCTCCTGGAAGCCGGCCCGCTGCTGAACAATGTGACAGCCCCGTTTGATGTTTAGGAGTCAAGTCAGTCAACTCGTCTGACATTGGTGATCAATCAAGAAGGTTAAGGAATCGAATTGCGTGTGGGCAAAGAGTTCTAGCAAAAGCAGGTTTACGCCGTGTGCTTCATTGAAACGCTACCTGAGACTCTTCTCCCTGGCAGTCCAGCGGTTAAGCCTTCACCTTCCAATGCAGTGGATGTGGGTTCAATCCCAGATCAGGAAGCAAGATCCCATATACTCGGGGCCAAAACACTAAAACATGAAACAGAAAGAAATATTGTAGCAAATTTAATAAGACTTTAAAAGAAGTTACATGAGGTAGGCATCATTTTAGGGAAAATTTATATGTCCTATAGCTGCATCTGTGTCTATAGAAGTGGATATTTTTATAATAATATGCACTGATTTATCATATAGATGGGTAATTAATTATGTCAAATACATTAATTATGTA
>SJYC01142226.1:0-24269 GCA_006408675.1 Madoqua kirkii
AATTTAGTTATTATGATTAATTAATATGATAGTTATATATGTTAATGTAAGGCATTGATAATTCATATATTAAAATAAAACCATTGTCTATAGTAGCAATATTTTCTAAAGATTAATAGCTGTATATTGTTTTCTAGTTTAAAAGCTTGAGTAGTGCTAATATAAGCCATGACCCAGTTCCAGCAGGCCCTGGAGCCCTCAAGCCACAGGAAGGCTGTGTGAGGCTCCTCCTCTGAGCCCCCCCTTCCGGTCTTCTTTTCCAGCTGAAAGGGGAGTGGGAGGCATCCTGCCACTCAGATCTGATCTCGTTGGCAGCTCTGGGTGGCACATGTCAGGGCCACGACATGCCCTCTGCCCCCTCTGATCTCTATTGTCTGTGAGACGCCTGAGGAGAGGGCATGGCCCCCTTTGAGGTGTGGTCGTCAGGTGGAGGTTGTCCTTTCTCCACGGAGGTGAGGTGCCAGGTTCCACCTTCTGAACCCACCTGCTGAAGTGCAAATGTGTGGCTAGAATAACCAACTGCACCCTTATCCCCTGACAGTGGAAGGACCTGGCCCTCCAGAAGGGCCTTCCAGAAGGGCCTTCGGGGAGCCAGAGATGGGGTGGAAAGGGCTAAGTGGCTGCTGGACTTGTGGCCCAAGGTGGACTAATGGGGCCACGGTGAACCCCGAGGTCAGAGACGGGAAAGTGAGGGCAGAGAGGAGGCAGGGGCTTTAGGAGAAGGAGCAGGACACCTCAGAATGCCGTAGAGGAGCTGGTGTGTGGGGGGATACAGGGATGCCCCAAGTCTTGGCCAATACAAGGGGCTGGTCCTGCTGGCACGTCCAGGATCTTCCTGGACTCTCTGCACATACTCACAGAGAGAAGTGCAGTCTCCCCAGTTCCTTATCTTTTCATCACTGTGTTAAGTGTGACCTTGAATTTATTAATTATCCACAGAAAATCAGTGGCACCACTGGCAGTATTTTTTGTCTGTCAGGGTCTTCAGGTACTGTTCATTGACCAGAAAGTGTCCAGGGAGCATCGTTCTGTTTCACTCTGGGTCCACAAAGCAGGGGGCTGTGATGTTTATGATTTGTGAAGGAGGAAACAAATTCCAAAGAAGAAAACAAAGCTGCCTGATAGAAGACAACACAGCTCAGAACTGCATCAGCCTCCATCTATTTCATAGCAGTGTCTTCCAAAAACGTGGGTTGTTTGTTTTTTTTTTTTTTGGAAAGGGTATCATGGAAAAAATACAAATAATGCCTTATTTTGATTGCAATGTTTGAAAGATTATTACTTTTATCTCACAGAGAATGATCAATAGCTTGTGCTTTTATTTCAAAGTCACACACCGTGACTTGACCCCATCCTGACCCCTTCCAGCACTTTCCCAGGGAATATCAGTTGTGGAGCTCTCTATTTGGAGTATAGACTCAGAGCTCCAGTCCTTTCCATACTGATGAGATAACATATGTAAATCTCTTGGATTACTGCCTGGAATTTAATGAGGGCTCAATCAGCATTAGTGAGTTACTACCATTATTCGAGTTTCTGAATCCTAGTGGTTCGGCTGGGAAGTTTCCCTCCAGTAACTGGGCCCAGTGACTCTGAGTTCTCTCTATGTTGTCCTGCATTCATTAGAGTCAATGTCCTGAGAACACTCTTTGCAGTGAGCCAGAATCCTTTTCCAAATAATACCACTTGAACACCATCAGAAACCGGCTGCTTAGTTGTTCCTGCTTCTTTTGGTTTTGAAGTGCATGGTCATTTACTCTTTCAAAACAGTACATCACATAAGTGAAGAAACTACCCCCCAAAAGGTTTTGGTCACACAAAAATGTTTTCAAGTATGAAAGTGTGTCAGTTGCTCAGTCGTGTCTGACTCTTTGCAACCCCTTGGACTATAACCTGCCAGGCTCCTCTGTCCATGGAATTCTCCAGGCAAGAACACTGGAGTGGGTTGCCATGCCCTTCTCCAGGGGATCTTCCCAACCCAGGGATCAAACCTGGTCTCCTGCATTGCAGACAAATTCTTTGCCATCTGAGCCACTAGGTAAGCCCATCAAGTATTAAAATGTAAGCTAAAAAAAGTACCTGCTGAAAATACTGGCAAACAAGCCATTCATCTTAACACATAAAAAGACTTTCTTTGGTCAACGAGTAGTATATGAAAAACCCAGTAGTCAAAAGAGTGGAACAGACAGTTCATAGAAAAAGTCATCAATTGATTAGGATTTCCCTGGTGGTCCAGAGATTAAGACGCTATGCTCCCAATACAGGAGGCTCAGCTTCAATCTTGGTCATGGAATTTAGATCTCGTGTTCCTCAAGCTGCAACCAAGACCTGGTACAGCCAAAAAGAGACATCAGCTGGTGAATGGACATATAAGAGTGTTTGTATTTGTTAGATCTCAAAAATGTGAATTTTTAGAAACTCCTACCTTGTGTCTATTAAATTCTAAAAATGTAATAATGCTCACCATGCATGTCAATGTGATTATAGCAGTCTTTATGAGTATAAGATGACTGAGTGCCTGAATACCGGGGAAACATCTATCAAGGAATTTATAATGTTCACATGCTTTGAGATTTTCTTTTATTATTTGGTACAATAGTATCTCATTTTTAATTAATACATTTTTAAAGTGACACATGATATATTGGAGAGTTGTTAAGAGAGTAAATATCAAGAATTCTCATCACAAGGGAAAAATCATTTATTTTTCTTTATTTCTTTTTAAATCTATATGAGGTGATGCATGTCAACTAAACTTTCTGTGGTAATCATTTCACAAAGTATCCATATATGTCAGTCAAATCATTAAGCTTCGATCTTAAAAACTATATAGTTTACGTCAATTACATCTCAATAAAACAGGAAAAAAATTCAAATAGTCTTTAAGTTTTGCAGCAACAACAGCAACTGACCCCTGCAATTGCCCCCATCCTGCCTCTTTCCACTTTTCTGACAGTAGGTCATCCAGAACTATCTTACCTATACACAGTCTGAGTTGTATCTGTTTGAGATTAATTTAAATATATTAATCCCAGCCCTCTGTTCAACTACTGCTTATTTATGAGATTTGTCTAAACCCTTGAGAGATTTACTTGTGACTTAATTCACTTTGCAATATTTTAATTTTATTCATGTTGTGTTTATCACCACAGCACCTGCATCCCATGCAGATAAAAATTTCCTAGATGGTGGTTGTTGAAGCTGTGGTGCAATGAAATCATTGCTCTTTCCAAGCAAAGAAAAGGCAGGTGCCAGATGTGAAAGAGCGTGCAGGTAGGCTTTCTTGTAGTGGGGAGCAGGTCTGTAGAGACCTGGGCTTTGCAGTTCTGAACCCCATTGTCAGAAATGGTACTGCTGTAGGAAAGCAGTACTCAAGTTCTCTTTGCCAAAGCATTATAAAGGCAGCTATAAAAATGGTCAGACAGCTTTGAAGATCTGTGTTTACTGGTGAGATTTCCAGAGGACTTTCCTGCCAACTCTCTTCTTCTCTGGCAAGGCACACTCCCATCCTATCCTCAATTTGGTTCATTAAAAACATATCTTTTCCTCTTCCTTCCCACCTTCTGCTCCCAGTCCTCATTTTTACTAATGCTTTGTTCCTCTTCATTCATCCATTTAGCAAAATATTTACAGAACTGTAGAAGGTTCCAGATACTGTTCTGAGGATACAGTGATGAACAAGACAGAGAATGTTCTACTCACATGGAATCTTTTTTTTCTTTTATTTATTTATTATTATTATTATTATTTTTTACTTTACAATATTGTATTGGTTTTGCCACACATCAACAATGGAGTATTACTCAGCCATTAAAAAGAATACATTTGAATCCGTTCTCATGAGGTGGATGAAACTGGAATCTTGATTCTAAAAGTGGAAGACATACAACGGTCAGGTAATGTCAAAACATCAGGTGTAAGGAGATGCCATACAGGGAATTAAAACTAGTGGATTGATGGAGAATGATCAAGTAGCTTCTTTAGCCTGAATGATTAGGACAGACCTCTCTGTGGAGATGATGTCCTTTCATATGTATTTAGTGGCTCAGTGGTGAAGAGCGTAGGAAAAGACACTCTATTTGCGCTTGTGTGATTAATGACACTGTTCCCTCTAATATATATTTTTAACATGTTATGTAGTTCCCCCTTTTCTAGTGTATAACTTACTGATTTTTAGTAAATATGCCACGTTGTGAAACCATTTTCATAAGTCAGTTATAGAATATTTTCATCTTTCATCTTTCAAATGGCCAGGATTCTTCCTGGCCACTTGCTGTTGTGAATCCTTGTTTCCTGCTCCAGGAAATGACTAAGCTATTTTCCTATCCGTAACTGCTAAGATCATACCTGTGTAAGTCTTTGTGTAGATGTATGTTTTCTTGTTTCTTGAATAGATGCTTGAAAGGAATTGCTGAGTCAGCACAAATTTATATTCAATGCTTGGAGAAATTGCCAAATGGCTTTCCAATATAGCTGTATTTCTCACAAGGAATGCATAAAGTTTCCTGTTTCTCCCTATCCTTGCCAACATTTTTATTGCATGTCTTTTTTTTTCCTCACTAGAGCCGTTCTAGTAGGTATGGAATGGTATTCCATTGCATTTCGAATTCACATTTCCCTAATGCAATGTTGATTTTGTATTTATTGGACATTCATATGTGTTCTTTAATAAAATGTCTACTGAAAGCATTTGCTCATTATTTTTTTGTTTGATTCAGTTGCTTACCTTCAGATTGTTTCAGAGAATTTTTTTTTAGGCTTTTGTTTTGTTTGGTCTGCATACAAGTCTCTTGTCAGATTTGTGTTTTGCAAACCCAGTCCGGTTAATTGTCTTCATTTTCTTAATAATACTATTCAAAGCACAAACATATTGAATTTTAGCTGAGCTTCAGTTTACCCGTGCCTTTCATACTTGCTGATGGTTTCTCTCTCAAGCTCAGCTCGTCTCTTCACTTGCGTGTGCTAATCAGCACCTTGATAATACTGAGGGAGGGGGGCCTCTGCGGACCTCTTCTCTGAAACTTGGCTCTGTGGGCCTGTGATATTCTCTCCTGAATCTCACCTTATCTCCTCAACCCAGGATATTTGCTGGTTCTTCCTAGGTTCCTTCTCTCTGCACCATGGTCTGGAAACTCTCTAGTCAGTAAGCTGTGGATACAGACGGTACAGTTCATTTGCTTTCTGTCTCTCAAGAATCTCTGTCCTCTGCTGCCTGGTGTCCAGCTTATTTAAAACGGTTTAAAATATATATTTCTATTCTCTAATTTATTGTCATTATTTTGTTCCGTGTTGGAAGATAAATCCAGTCTCTGTAAATACATCCATCGCAGACAGAAGTGAAGTCCCATCATGGAGCTGACACTGGGTGAGATCTGAATGCCGTAGGTGCACAGCCTTCTGAAGTCTAAGTGAAGGCTGAGAGGTAAAATGCAAGAGGAACTTATTCCTGGTCCGGAAAGAACAAATCTGCCAAAGGAAAGATTCTGGGTGGAAATAAGTAGGATATGTTTTAGAAGCAGACTAGAGTGATTGAATCTTAACACTAGAGGAGAAGGTGAGGTTAAGATAAGAACATGTAAAAGTTGACAGCCCAAGGCACGGTGACCGGATAGCCTTAGAAGTGCAATGGATGCCCTTGGCCTCTGCCCCTATCAGACTTGATCCCCGTCTCTGACCCATAGTGGTCCTCTGAGTTTCCTCTTGATCTTTGACTTGGTGATGCTCATCTATCTTCACTCTCTCTCATAATATTGCTCCTATTGCCTTAATAATAAAATTTCTCCATTTTTCAACCCTAAGAAGATGGAACCATAGAAGAAACCCAAGAAGGCTAGGTAACAATAAAAAACCTTCCTATTCTTACCCTCCATGAACAGACAGATATGTACACACACAGACACAGACACACTGTGATGGGGAGAGAGGGTGGATTAAGATAAGCCACAGAACTTAGGCAAAAATGATCGAAGCAATTCTTTTCTGCCCTCCCCTCCCCAAAGAAACATTCTCATGAAGAAGAGAAGCAGAAAAGGCAACAATCAATCCTGACTGGACTTCTTTGCATCCTCTCCTATGATTTCTTGTAGAAAACTGGAAATTTGGAAATTGGGAAAAAGCTGAAATAATTTACAACCATAGGAATTATTATTATAATATATTCACTTTATTACCTCTCCTGGGGAGAAAATTGTTAGATGCTTGGTATCTGGAGCAGAAAGGAATTTACCCTGACAAGGTATTTTTTTGCGAATTTGTTTTCTTTGGTGTGTGATGACTAGGATTGCTTCTTAATGGTCTCCTGATGTTTGACAAGATCTCCAAGCTATAATTGTACCACTGCTGGTTGGAAAATTTTATCCCTGTCAATTTTGTTCCTTTAGTTATATTTTGCTAATAAAAATGTCAATACACAAAATACATTCTGTTGCCTTTTTCTTCAAACCAAGCTTGCATCTCATCATAGTTTATGATTATTTCTGCTAAAGATTTGCAATTTCCTGACTATCCGCTCATGCTTAAAAGTCCCTCAGAATCAAAGAATACCCATAATATGCATCCTGCTAATTTTATTTTAAATTTTTATTGGAGTATAGCTGCTTTATAACACTGTGTTAGTTTCTGCTGTACAGCAAAGTGGCTCGGCTATGCAGGAAGGGAATGGCACCCACTCTAGTATTCTTGCCTGTAAACCTCAAGGAGACAAAAACCTGGAGGGCTACAGTTCATGGGGTTGCAAAGAGTAGGACACCACCAAAGCAACTTAGCACGCATATATATATATACTGTGTGTGTGCTAAGTTTACTCTTCAGTCCAAGGAAATCCAAAAAGAAGGGATATCTCATTTAGGTCACCATAGAGCATTGAGTAGAGTTCCCTGTAGTATACAGCAGGTTCTCGTTAGTCATGTTTTATACATAATAGTGTATATATGTCAATGCCAATCTCCTGGTTTATCCTCCTCTCCCTCCCTTGGTATGCATACATTTGTTCTCTACATCTGTGTCTCTATTTCTGCTACATATAAGTATTAATATATTTGCTTTTCTTTTTCTAACTTACTTCATTCTATATATTCTGCTAATTTTAAAATTTGGTTCCATTGTATGTCAAAAGCATTGAGTGCTTTATATTTTCCACACAATGTATTGTAAGTGTCCAGAGACCGGTGAGTCTAGATATTGTGTGCACATCAATGACACCAAACTCAAAAGTTCTAGAATACAGTCCCCTGCCCGTGGGAGCCGTCTGATGGTTCCTGTGTGTTCCTAGACCCACCTCTTACTGCTTACTGCATCCATCTTGAATCTTAGCAAGTTGGACACATAAGTGTCAGAGACACAGGAAGCGATGTGATTTAAGGGGCACGTCTGTCTCCAGGAAGCTACAATATAAAGGGCAGGGAGAAAAGAGGAAAGAAGGAGGGAAGGGAAGAACAGAGAAGAAAAACAATGTTAAGCGGTAATGAGTCATTTAAACTCTATATGATCAGGCGACTTCAAATAGTAAGAGAGAAGCCGTAACTCTTGCTTCTCTGGTCCAAAGAATGCTCTCTTCTCTGCCTGGTGAACAGGCTTCTCTAGATCCAATTTACTTCAGGCTTGTCGCTTTCTATCCTGGAGAATAACTAAGTTTATAAAGATCCCCTTGCCTCCTGGGCGTCTTAATCATGATAGCTGGTGCCTTCACCTCTCCCCACTCCTCCCGCCTCCACAAAGCCCATTTCTTTCGTGCCCCCCAGGATAGAATAACTTCGGCAAGGCAATCCGTTGTCATCCTGTCAATTTTCCTCTGTGAATGGAGGCCAGAGGAGTGCATCCTCAAGGCTCACTCTGAGCGATTTGCTCCTGCAGAGCAAGGCTTTCATGTGTTCCTGTAACACAGACTGCAAAACAGAGGGCTGATACTGTTTACAGCCCAGTTCAGAAGTCATCACCAATAACACGCGCAGGGCGTGAATAGTCCCTCAGGTGCCTTCATTCCTTTCTCTGAATTCTCCTTCTTGCCTCATTTTGAGTTTGAAAAACTGATCAGAGTAACAGCCGAAACACCCGACGTTTGAAATAACCGCTGCCTCCTCCTTGTTTGAGGCTCACTGACAGTGAGAAGACCCAGAGTTCTCAGTTGCTTCAAAGGGTGCTCAGGCCCTTCTCAATCTAAAAAAAAAAGATTCTGGCTTTTCATTCTTTAGCCACAATGTGAACATGTACAACGTTACTGTTTATGATGTATTTTAGCATGCTGAAGAGTTTAAGACAGAGAGCAGCAGACTTCTCCCAGTCCTGTAAAACACCTGCTTCTGAGGCCAACCTACTCATGAGCTTTGTGGAAACAGGACCTTCGATTCTCAGAACTCGGAATATCTTAAAACTCTGTGGTCCTGTCATCCGCGTCTGTCTCTACATCTCTGGCATCAGAGAGCCCATTCCTTCTTTCCCATCCCTGCCTTTATTAGAAAACATCTCCTCCTGCTGGACTGGTATCCACCCCCCAATAGTCTCCCCATTCTGTGTCTGGAACCCAACAATCTCTGTCATTTCATCCCAGCATTCCTCAGTGTTTGTCTGAACTTGTTTTTCTTCCCACCCATTAGCTCCAGGTGAACCGCTTCCAACCTGGAGCCCACAACAGTGCCGATGGTGTGTGGTCCCCAAGCTTTACTCCATTGTATCTGCTGCCTGTGGCTGGCTGATCCCCTGAAAAGACCACCATATCTCCTCCTTAAAATCTATATCCACTTCACATGGCAGGAAGGGCTTTGCTGATGTCAGGAATTAAGGACCCTGAGATGGGAAGATTATCCTGAATGATCACAATGGTCATGATTAATCCCAAGGGTCTTCATAAGAAGGAGGCAGGAGGGTCAGAGTCAGAGAAGGTGGGGGGGGCGAGAGCAGAAGCTGAGGGAGGAGCTGTACAGGCAGAAGGCAAGGGAAGAGAGAGGCCGATGCTGAGCTGCTGGCCCGCGCTGGGAGCAAGGGGCCCGGGGCCAAAGCAAGCAGGCGGCCTATAGAAGCTAGAAAAGGCAGGGCAGAAGGTCCTCCCCTAGAAACTTCTGGAAGGAGCCAACCTTGCAGGTGCAATGATTCTAGAACGTCTGGCCCCCCAGAGAAAATAAATTCCTGGTTTCTTAAACCTGTCATTTTATAAAAATTTGTTACCAAAGCCAGAGGGAGCAAAGAGACGCTGAAATGCCGTCCTGTCTTCCTTCTTCCTCCTCACCCTCCACTTTCTGCCCTTCTTTGTGTCTTCCGTCTGAAGGGATAGACCTCCCTCTTTGACCGTAATGATTTTGCGTAATGATTATAGCCTCGGTTACATTCAGGGAACACAAAAACTGCACTGTATCACTCTCCCTTAGCCTATACATGAACCCTTCTGTAAGTAGTTGGTTTATTCAACTTTTCCATATTTATGGGGGCTTCACAACTTGATTACAGCCTCTTTGAAGACAGAAAGTCTGAATTTAATTTTATCCTGCTGGTTCCCCTAGAAGCACACCCAAGACCTTAATAGGCGTGATCCATCAATTGCTCTTCTAGCGCCTCAATCACACCATCGGCCAGCTGATACAGGAAGAGTGTGTTTTGACATGGTAAGAATATAAGCTTTGCATCCCAGGTTTTAACCGTAAGATATTTGAGCCAATACGCTTAGTGATACATATTTCACTGGCTACAGGCTTACCTTTCTCTCCTCTAAACAGGGAATCAGCCTCACTAGAATTTTACAAAATACTTCGAGCTCCGACTATTTGCATGTCTTCTTTTCACTGTTTCAGTGACTCTTCTGTCCTATCAATCAGTTCTTCATTTTTCCAATAAATCCCTTCCCTTTTTCTTTTCTAAAATAAGAATTTAAGCATATTGGATTTCTTTTTTAAAAAAATTCGAGTCCTACCAAATCCACGGAAAATCAAAATATAATTAAATTTTGCAATATCTTAAAACGAGCATCAAACAAAAGAGCGGATTGAAATCCCCATTTCATTTGTAGCTGCGTATCATTGAGTGCATTAAGGGTGCATAAAGGCAGTTTCGCTTTTAAAGGCAGGTGTTGGACAAAGAACTTCCTGCAGATGAAGGGCCGCAACACCAGAACCACCGTCCGTTTAAAATAATTCAATTAAGCGGAAGTCACTCTATAAATAAACATATGGAAACGTCCAATGGAAAACCAGGGTAATGATTAATAGAGTGTTTCCATATCAAAATTAACCCAGTCTTTAACATCTGCATTATTAGTGTGGGCATGTCCGTGGCTCACCATACTCATTTTTGCGTTACAAACACATATTAAACGTACATTCCATTATGCAAACTTTTACGCATGTGCATAATCTTTGCAATAATTTAATTTATTTAGGGGAACCATAAAAAACTTGTATCCCACTGATTTAAAAACTGTGTATCCCCATCTCTACATTCAATGTATTCATTTACTGGGGTATAAATTTTGTTTGTTGTCAGGGGTTTCACAGACCTTAAGAGCCCCAACCTGCCTAGGACCCCTGGGGATAAAGTAGAGCCCCCTGACCCCCTGAGACCTGAGGCTTTCTTTTAATGCGATCCCCTTTTTGCTGCTGTTGTTTTCAGGGAAACAAATACAGCTTGTACTTGTGTCTTGGATGAGCTGATGCTGTTGTCCCAGTACAGCCCGACATCTCTTTCCCGCCTCTCACCCCAGCCAGCACGCTCGTCTCCGACTACTCGCTGGCCTTCAATAAGGACAGTGTGTGTTGTGTAGCAGCTGCAAAAGACTTCACAAACGCTGGCTGACGAGAAGTGACAGCCCTGTATATCTCTCACCGGCATTGACAGCTGACAGATGGATACCACTCACACACAGAAAAAGAGCCCCCGGGACGATTCCCCAGCATTCTGTCTGTTCGCAGGGCCACATTTGATGGAGTGCTGCTCAGAATAATAAACCCACACCGATCTGCCGCCGAGCCCTCCTCGAGTGCACAATGCCCTGGGTTTTTTGTTGCTTTTTTTTCCCCCTCTCAAACATGAACAAACCTATATATCGAAGCTCTGTTTTGTGCATTACTTTCTTTCCATCTTGGTTTTGAAAAACAATAAAAGAGAAAAAGAGGAGGGAGGGAAAGAGAAAGCAGAAGAGCCCCCAACATTTGTGACTTTGAGACAGGGGAGTGATCCGTGTATAATGGCACAGAACCCTGCCTGGGCTGGGTGTTTAATAATTCCTTCATCTCTCCAATCTGTTTGTTATTATCCTTTGGATTGTTTTTATTTCCTTCCATAAATCAGCCCATCCTTAAAAGCATCGCTGCTTGGTTAGCTGGGAGACAGTGACATAAAACTGGACAGGAGGGAGGCGCGTGGATACACAGGGTGGAGAAAAGGAGGGAGGCGGGGAGAAAACATAGAAAGCACCCCCTCAGCCCCCTGGGTCGATGGACGATAAGGGGAGAGGAAGAATGGAGGTGAGAATGGGAAAGCCCTCCAGCCTTTTGTTCCTAGATTTGAAGACTGTCTCTGCGGCTTTTGCCACGGCCCTCGTGTTGCCTTGAGTCGCCCAATCAAGTGCACCAGGACCCAGCACCAGGACCCAGCCGTGTCCGGAGGTGCCCAGCTCCAGAATGGAGTGGGAATAGAAGGTGCTTCTTCCACAAGGGGCTGGAGCAGGATCTGAAAACCAACAGCCCCAAGATAAGAAAAAGGGAGACTCACATCAACACAGCCTCCAAAGCAGTTTGTGATCTACACATGAGCTCTTCGCATGTAGCAGGGGAGAGGGCTGGTTTGCATTTGGAGTCTCTCATGAGTTACATTGGAATGTTTTAGGGTGTTCAGGTCATTTGATCCTTCTGTCCAGCTGTTTCACAGACACCCAAGGCAGGTCAGCAGATGACACATCCTGACAGGTTTTCCACCTCCTCTTCTGACCTGGTCTCTGGGTCACGGTTCCCGTCAGACAGCACATGGTGCCTCTTCCTCCAAGGCTGTAATTTTTTGGCAATGTGGAGGCTCTGCGAGGGAAGTAACTGGGTGCTGAGGTCTTCCTACTCCGATGTGCCCCATGGTTGCCATAGAAACCAAAGGCTGGGCTCCCACCAGGCACTCCATCTCATCCTGGTACCTGGGGGTGTGGCCCATGTGATTATATGGACTGCCACTTTCATGCTCTGCTAGATGAGGAGGGCAGAGCGTCCATTCCCCAGGCCTGGAGGTCATCGGCTGCCAGTCCACTCCAGAGCTGCTGCCCGTGGAGGGTCTCTACTTAGGTGAAGGAGACATACCAGGCTAGGATTTTTAAGCAACCCCAATGTGGGGAGAAAATCTTGTTTGTTTAACACATTCTGGAGGAAAGCATTCTCCTGAATTCATCTCCCTTCTAAGTGCGGTGGGTCCCAATGTCCATGAAACAGTAAATGTCTGCGTAGCGGCAGGCGGATTGTCAACCAGGAGGGAGACACTCATGGAGGAAAGGAATCCTAACCGAGAGACTGTGTTGCCGCTTCTGGTTCTCAGAAAGAAGAAAGCCCCTCGGGGGCCGGCAACGGTCAAGATGGCCACACTGGCAAATATGAATGACCGAGCAGTATTCTCGGCCCTGAAAATCAGTCCTGTGCTATTTACGTCTGAGTGAGCTACTCTGGGGTAACAAGTCTAGGTTTGCAAACGGTCCCTCAGTGATGCTACTCACTCGCACAGCATGTGCTCTGTTGCCCTTTTCTTAAATATTATGGGGTGTGGTGTCACTGCACAAACTAACCCAGAGTGTGGCTTCAATATCCATGTCCATCAGCAGTCAAGGGTTCCTACCATGATGCCCATTCTTCCAGAAAGGCCTCTTGATGAAGGATCTGTAAACGCTTTACAAAAAATCTCAACTAATGAAGTCTTGCATCCCCCACAAGGCAAACAGCACATATCACTTCTGCCATGCGTTGTGATCTTCAAAGCGGCGGACACAGTGTTAACATATTCAGATCACCTAATTTGTCTCCCGTAACTTCATAAAAAATTCCTTAATGGAAATTTCCCAAGTGGACCTTGGCGAGAGGAAGTTTCCAGTGAGACGAAAGAAAGAAAGAAAGAAAGGATCACTTTCACTTTATGGTTTCTGTTCCTTTTAATTAAATAAAAGCAGCCGAGTGTGCAAAATTGGATCTGTGCCATATTACTCAACCTGAAGGGAGCATGATGTCAAGTTGCAAAAATCTAAAACTATGGAGAGTGTACCATTTAGGAATTAGAAATGTTTCCCCTCCAAGGGAAGTGTTTCCTTGGTATAATCACCTTTTGAATCTATACACAGTCTGCTCTCACAGTATACAAAGTCTGTAGGGGTGGACTCCAGCTTTAGATGGCAGTGGGGCGTCATCTGAGTCTTGACCTGGGTCTGGTCCACTCTGCTCCTGCTGCTCATTCTCGGGGGGCAATGACTGTAAGGCTGTGCATCTGACATAACGGGAGCAAACAGCTACGGAGCCCTCCCGGTGCCCGGGGGGTGTTGCAGGTGCCCTGGTAGGTGTGGCTTTGAGCCGCCCCCCAGCCCCTTGAGGGGAGCACTGCCGCTGTCCCCAGCTTGCAATCAGAGGAGCTAGGACAGTTTCTCCTGGTCCTGCAGTAGGCTGCTCCCCAACAGACGGCTCTTCATCACCATCCCATACTGAACTCCTACCGTAAGGTTTTTCCGAGCAAAACTGATTTGAAATGTTACTAACGGTGCTGATAATTTTTATGTAATTTGTGTTAGTTAATCATTAATGTTCTAAGTCCTTTCTCCCTCAAATAATGATAAGACTGAATGGAAAGCTGGCTAAAAATTGAAAGAAAAGGTAATTGTGAGAGTCCCAGGAAGGAATGATGAGAAGGCGGAAAAGAAGGAAGAAAAGAGGGTACATGTGTTCTCACTTTAGCAGCCTGGAGGGAGAAGCAGGAAACTCGGGGTCAGGGGTCAGAGGTGTGGCCGCTCCAGGACCCCGGTAAGGGCACCTCGTCTTCTGAGAGACCAGCTATGGGGCCACCCCGATGGGACCTGGACCTTGTCCTCGACACTGGCCTTGTCCTGTCCTGCCTCCCATGATGTGAAAACCGCCCAGCTCTGGCTGCTCATTACAACCGCGGAAGAGCCGGCCACGAGGTCTAATTGGAATTGATCTTAGGATAAATGCAGTTTAACAAGCTTGAAAAAATGTTGCACAACATACGGAAGGAACAGCCCGTCTTCCTGGGCCGGCAGGGAGGATACTCAATGTGACCACCTCCATCCCCTCCCCACTCCAGGTGCGGTCTCATTGGCCCAGCCTCGGGGTGAAGGACCAGGCCTCATCCTGCAAGGAGCAAGTCTTGAAGACATTCTCTCAGGAGCCAGCTAAGCTCATTCCTCCTTGGCCCTAATGAAAGAGATTGTTGCAGGCCTTGCAAGGAGCGCCCCGAGGCAATACCAGTTTTGTGCACTCAGCTTCCCAGGCCTCGGTGCCTGTAGGTGCAGGTGGTAGGGGTAGTATTCACCCCCATTGATCACACACTGTCCCCCCACCTTTCCGCTGATAAATCATCATCAAAGTAAGAACCCCCAGAAGCGTAAACTTGTTACAGGCCCATGCTACTATCTGGAATAAAGTTTGGCCATTAAGAGGGAAGTGGTTGAGTTCATCTGGGCTCCTCCCTCACCCTCCTGAATTCCAGTTCACTTTTCTTCTTTCCTGTCCATTGTCCAAGTGCAGTAGACAGCTCCCCGGGTGCCTGAGATAACTGCACCCCCACTTCCCGACTTCTGGTTGCCTCTTCCCGGGAAGGCCCAGCAGTCGGTCCAGCAGTGTGTGGACCTGCGGGTCACACAGCATCTTTCTCTGCTGGACTGCAAGCTCCTGCAATCTCGAGGGTACTGGAGTAGAGCTGTTATCCCAGGCCTGGGATGCTGAAGCCAACTAGACTCTGAGATACCTGCCGCTTCCAGGAAGAGGCCTGATCACTGACATGTCATTGGGTAGTGGCAGACTCCAGGGTGTCTGGAATCCAAGGTGCTCCTGGGCAATGACTCTGAGTTTCTTTTTGACCACAGTTTGAGGCTTTTAATTTTAATTAAGGAAGACAGGGGCATGGTAAAATGAAGGTGTAACATATGTACATACATGGGTGCTCAGTTCAGCTCAGTTCAGTTAAGTCGCTCAGTCATGTCTGACTCTTTGTGACCCCATGAGCCACAGCACTCCAGGTCTCCTTGTTCATCACCAACTCCTGGAGTCCACCCAAACCCATGTTCACTGAGTCAGTGATGCCATCCAACCATCTCATCCTCTATCTCCCCCTTCTCCTCCTGCCCTCAGTCTTTCCCAGCATCAGGGTCTTTTCCAAGGAGTCAGTTCTTCACATCAGGTGGCCAGACTATTGTAGTTTCAGCTTCAGCATCAGTCCTTCCAATGAACACCCAGGACTGATTTCCCTTTGGATGGACTGGTTCCTTGCTGCCCAAAGAACTCTCAAGAGTCTTCTCCAACGCCACAGTTCAAAAGCATCCCTTCTTTGGCACTCAACTTTCTTTATACTCCAACTCTCACATCCATATATGACTACTGGAGAAACCATAGCTTTGGCTAGACAGACCTTTGTTGGCAAAGTAATGTCTCAGCTTTTCAATATGCTGTTTAGGTTGGTCATAACTTTCCTTCCAAGGAGTAACCATCTTTTAATTTCATGGCTACAATCACCATCTGCAGTGATTTTGGAGCCCCAGAAAGTAAAGTCAACCACTGTTTCCCCATCCATTTGCCATGAACTGATGGGACCAGATGCAATGATCTTAGTTTTCTGAATATTGAGCTTTAAGCCAACTTTTTCACTCTCCTCTTTCACTTTCATCAAGAGGCTTTTTGGTTCTTCTTCACTTTCTGCCATAAGGGTGATGTCATCTGCATTTCTGAGGTTATTGATATTTCTCCCGGCAATCTTGATTCCAGCTTGTGCTTCTTCCAGTCCAGCATTTCTCATAATGTTCTCTTCATATAAATTAAATAAGCAGGGTGACAATATACAGCCTTGACGTACTCCTTTTCTTATTTGGAACCAGTATGTTGTTCCATGTCCAGTTCTAACTGTTGCTTCCTGACCTGCATACAGATTTCTCAAGAGGCAGGTCAGGTGGTCTGGTATTCCCATCTCTTTAAGAATTTTCCAGTTTATTGTGATCCACACAGTCAAAGGCTTTGGCATAGTCAATAAAGCATAAATAGATGTTTTTCTGGAACTCTCTTGCTTTTTTGATTATCCAACAGATCATCGAAATTTAATTTGGCAATTTGATCTCTGGTTCCTCTGCCTTTTTAAAAATCAGCTTCAACATCTGGACATTCACGGTTCACATACTGCTGGAGCCTGGCTTGTAGAATTTTGAGCATTACTTTACTAGTGTGTGAGATGAGTGCAACTGTGCGGTAGTTTGAGCATTCTTTGGCATTGCCTTTCTTTGGGATTGGAATGAAAACTGACCTTTTCCAGTCCTGTGGCCACTGCTGAGTTTTCCAGATTTGCTGGCATATTGAGTGTAGCACTTTCACAGCATCATCTTTTAGGATTAGAAATAGCTCAACTGGAATTCCATCACCTCCACTAGCTTTGTTCATAGTGATGCTTCTTAAGGCCCACCTAACTTCACATTCTAGGATGTCTGGCTCTAGGGGAGTGATCACACCATTGTGATTATCTTGGTTGTAAAGATCTTTTTTGTACAGTTCTTGTGTGTATTCTTGCCACCTCTTCTTAATATCTTCTGCTTCTGTTAGGTCCATACCATTTCTGTCCTTTATTGTGCTCGTCTTTGCATAAATGATCCCTTGGTATCTCTAATTGTCTTGAAGAGATCTCTAGTCTTTGCCATTCTATTGTTTTCCTCTATTTCTTTGTACTGATTGCTGAGGAAGCCTTTCTTATCTCTCCTTGTTAGTCTTTGTAATTGTGCATTCAAATGGGTATATCTTTCCTTTTCTCCTTTCCTTTTTGCTTCCCTTCTTTTCACAGCTATTTGTAAAGCCTCCCCAGACAGCCATTTTGCTTTTTTGCATTTCTTTTTCTTGGGGATGGTCTTGATACCTGTCTCCTGTACAATGTCAAAAACCTCCATCCATAGTTCATCAGGCACTCTATCAGATCTAGTCTCTTAAATCTATTTCTCACTTCCACTGTATAATCATAAGGGATTTGATTTAGGTCATACCTGAATGGCCTAGTGGTTTTCCCCACTTTCTTCAATTTAAGCCTGAATTTGGCAATAAGGAGTTCATGATCTGAGCACAGTTAGCTCCCAGTCTTGTTTTTGCTGACTTTATAGAGCTTCTCCATATTTGGCTGCAAATAATATAATCTGATTTTGGTGTTAACCATCTGGTGATGTCCATGTGTAGTGTCTTTTCTTGTGTTGTTGGAAGAGGGTGTTTGCTATGACCAGTGCATTTTCTTGGCAAAACTCTATTAGCCTTTGCTCTGCTTCATTCTCCACTCCAAGGCCAAATATACAGGTGTTTCTTGACTTCTTACTTTTGCATTCTAGTCTCCTATAATGAAAAGGACATCTTTGGGGGCTGTTAGTTCTCAGTCGTGTCCAACTCTTTGTGATCCCATGGACTGTAGCCTGCCAAGCTTTTCTGATCATAGAAATCAAGAATACTGGAGTAGGTTGCCATTTCCTCTTCTAGGGGATCTTCCTGACCCAGGGATCAAACTCAGGTTTCCTGTGGTTTCTGTATTGGCAGGCAGATTCTTTAACACTGAGCCCCCTGGGAAGCCCATGGCCTATATATAAATAAGCAGACTTATACATTTAGAATATTTATACATTTCAAACCCTACCAAGTGGGGAATTGTGACCCCCAAACTGATGCTTCATTTGTATAAATTTGCTTTCTGTTTGTCATGGATTCTTAGCTGCAAAGCAGATTCCATGAGAAAGAGAAAACTTGGAGGAGAACAGAGCAGGAAGTGAACTCCACTTTCTACCATTGTCTGTTTCCATGGACAAGGCTTCATCAAACCAGGAAGCAGCTTCAGACACCTCGGTCATTTCCAGCTAGCCTCCCATTCTGTTCAGTGGTTTCAATCGACAGGTTTGGTGGCAGGAAAATTTCATCAAAAGGGTGTCAAGAAAGTTTCAAGGGATAGTTGTGTATTCAGCAGTCCCCTTGAATGGAGCTTAATGTTATTCATTACAGAGCAGAGATAATCTTCTGATCCTCACCTCACATGTTTGTTGTAAGGATTAAGTGAACTAAAAGCAGGTTCTCTGTGTGAAAGGAAATGGTAAGACACTGTGCAAATGTTTGTATATAGGCTATCCAAGTAAATAAGATCACACTATTATGTTTGTACATAGGATATTCAAGTAAATAAGAAGACACTATTATGTGTGTATTTAGAATATTCAAGTAAATAAGACACTGTTTTTAAAGAAACAAACCAATTCTTTCTTTTCTAACAGCACCCTATCGGCCAGAAGATTGCAGATAATCATGGATTAATTGCAAACATGAAGAAGGAGCCTGAAGAAAACCATATCAGAGCTGTTGCTTCGGGGCAGACTCCGGTGCATGAAAGCTGAGATGTTTTCTGTTATCGGGGATCCTTTTCTGGCACCTGAAATCATTTCTTTCATGTCTGATACTGAAGAACGAGGCAGCACTGCTCCCTGGAGATGAGCGATTGTTACCATGGTCTCATAACATATTGGCAGCCGATGTGGCGTCCATGTACACCTGTCACTCAAGGCTGCGACGTGCAGATGTGGCCGGCAAGCTCAAGTTCAGACCCCGGGCCCTCTTTGCCACCACCCACACCTGGCACTCTGCACACACAGGGATGTGCTCCAGCACCCCCACCCACTGCCTGGCACGGCTGTGAAGGCCACGCACGGTGGTCCGGATCTGCGTGTCAGCTCTGGGAGCTCAGGCTGGCAGGTGTGCAGGGCAGCGGGCAGACACGTGGCTGGATAGACAACATTGCTGCCCAGGTTCCCAGAACACCTCCAGTCCTGGCCCGGTAAGTTCCTTCCGGCCAGAGTCAACTGTCTCCTCTTAGACTCAAGACTGAGGAACGGTTTATAAACTGGGGGGAGAATTTTCCTAGTTTTTCGATTACACAGTGAAGACCTCAGCATATAACTACTTAAAAGCTATCAAAGAAAAGCCAAGGCTTCCTGTAATTTCAAAAACAAGTTCCCTGGTGGATGTGGTGACGAACTTGTGTGAAGGCTTGGCTCCAGGGCAGAAATGCAGGGGTGAGCAGGTGGTGATGCCCCCGGGGTGAGTGGTGCCCTGTGGTCTGATTTTACTCTACGCTTCAGTGTGGGCCAGGCTCCCCAGAGCCCAACAATGAACTTGAGCCTCTCTTACTATTGTTATCATTCAGATAGCCAAAATTACCAGATTTTCAACCTAAAATCTGCTCACACACTGAATTTTCCCATGGGTTCATGCCGCCAAATTTATGCCCAAATCCCTGCTTAAAACGTAGGTTTTGACCCTATTTAAAAGACCATAGTGACTTCAGATTCTTCCTTATTTTCCCTCCATCTAGGCCCCAGGGAACCAAGATTTAGGTTATCTATTTGCTTGGTGAGAAAATCCAGAAAGACAGACTCTGTAGGCTTACATTTAGCTTTTGTGACCAAAGTTAAGAGCTCTGCAAACTATCTTCCTAGAGGCTTAAATTTAAGTACCCCCTCTTTTCCTACAGGCCACACTCAAAATATACTAAATGTATACCTAATTAGAATTCACAAAGAATAATTTTCAGTGTATGAGGAACACTGTACATTAAAAAATATATAGGTTGTATTAGTGTGTGTGTGAAAAAAAAAGAAGAAAACGATGTAGATTCTAGTAGGAGAGAAAGCAGAGAGGGGAGAGAGAAGAGGGAGGGGGGTAGAAATTGCCATTTCTCAGTAATTGGCTGTATCAGGCCTTCTGGGAGTTCCTAATCTCATTTAAACTCCATAGTGACCTTGGGAAGTTTGGTGTCAGTATCCCTCATCTATAGATGAGGACTAGTCATCAGTCCACATCAAATAGTTGTGAACGGTAGAGCTGGTGTGTGAAACCAAGGCCCCTAACCCAAACTTGCAGTGCATTTCATTCTACCTAGTAAATATAGATCTAGTTTACTCAGAGAAAATGAAGTTTGAAAAGTACCGGAAAAAAGGGGAATGGAATATATTTATAGGTATAGCTGATTCACTTTGCTGCACAATAGAAACTAACACAATATGGTCAAGCAACCATACTGCAATAATTTTTTTTTTTAATCACACAAAAAACCACCAAACACTTCCTGCTTGTGTGGGTTGTGGCAAATAGTGATAACCCAAATAGTGATTCCCATTTTCCTTCCTTCATCTCCGGGCAAGATTCCTTTCATCTTGGGAAGGAAAAGGTCCAGCTCTGTGAATCACCTGCTATCAGCCTGGGGGAGGAGGGGGTGGCTAGCGTGGGCCTTATCACCTTGATGCTACCAGCCTGGGTCCACTGGAGAATCATCGGTCCCCGTCACTCATCCCAGTCTACACTTGAAGAATGAGCTTCAGGAATCGAGGGGCCGGGTAAAGTGGCTGCTGGGGCAGTCCCGACCCAGGAGCCCCTGCTGGCTCGGACGTCCCCTTGTGACTCGGAGCTGTGGCTCAGCATGGGCCTGGAAGAGGAAGGCAGAAGACGAGTGCTCCTGTCCATCACCCGCGATAAGAGGCAGCAGCCCCCATCCTGGTCCCACCGCTTGACTTCTCGTTCGTTCTGCTCTTTCTACACATCTAAGCCTTTGCTTTTCCCCGGTGCAGCCCACGGTGAATACAAATTTGAATTCGCTCCACGCCGAAGTGGGCATTTGCCCTGTAATCTGAGGGGTTACTCATACTCTTCCACCCGGCTGATTAAAACACACACACACACACACACACACACACACACACACACACCCCTGAGACAAGAGTAGCTGGTGGCCCTGGCAGTTCTGTCCAGTTGTCAGATATCACGGTGACTCCCTGCCTTCCCTGCAGAAGCAGCAGGCGCCCAAGGACTGGGCTTGCTTGTGTAAGGATGGAGCTGTGTTTGCAGCTGCTGGTTGGTGGAGCTGGCTGGAAGCAGGTTCCTAGTGCAAGATGCCCACGAGGCCAAGATGGAGTTCAAGGCCCCCGTGATAGAAGAACGTGAAAGTTTTGAAGGAGCCAATCACCAAGCTTAATTCCTGGGTTGATCTCCAAATAGCAATTTTTTTTTTTCTAATGTGGGAAATATCAGAATGAGTTCGAGTCTCTCCACCTCAAATTCGTAAATGCATCACTTTATGGAATCATTTGTCCATTTTTATATGCTGATTTACAGGACCAGTTATGTGATTCATCATGTCTTCTTGTAAATAAATATGACACTTCATTAAACAAGGTAATCAAATTTAAGCAGTTCTCTTTTTGTGTTAACCACCGAGACCTTTACATCTCCAGCGCTCTAGAGACTCTCCTACCGTAATGAACACAGATTCCAGGAAACGTGCACCGGGCCTCTCCTTATGGGGTGGGGGAGAGTGCTTTCACAAACAACCAATAATGACATTAATAACAACCAGCAATTTGCTGTAATGAAGCATTTTAATATCGCGTGGGGGGGTAGTTTGAAGGGGAGGAGGGCACATTGCTTAGATTCATTAAAGCTGGAATGTTGGAACATCTTGGAGGATCTGTTAGCGGGCTAACAGAACACTTTAAAAGAGTGCATTTCGGGAGGAAATTTTTCAGCTATTTTTGTATTTGCCATCTGGAATGACACTGCAAGCTGGCAAACGCAAGAATAGTGTACGATATTTCCATCACAGAGAGTTAGTTACGGATTCAGCTGGGAATGTGAGAGCGTCTGAACACCAGTCGGATAACTGTAATTACCCCAACTTTGACCTTCTTGGACGGTTCAGACAGCTTCAGTGCGCTTAATGTTTGTTTCCCTGTGGAAGCAGGCGATGTCTAATGACTGAAATGAACAGAGGCGGTACCTGCCCTGTGCAAACTGCCACCAGACGCAGGATGGGGGGAGGGAGGACACGCATCCAGGTGACGGCGGCAGGGCTGAGGACTGACCTCCCACGCCCCCGGGTTCAGGGAGGTCGGCTGACACCCTGGGCCTCCAAGCGGCAGGCTCACACATCCTTTGGGTATAGCAAGTTCTCATGCCTGTTGACGAGCAGGTTATTTTCAACTGATGAGTGTTTAGTATAGTCTCAGAAATAAACATCCAAAATACTGGGCTGCAACATTTCACAGATCATCCAACATAGCGTAAGTAGTCACCTCTCCATCTTGACTGACAACATTTTCCAACCATGAAAGCATTCAGTTTGTTGTGAATTTACATTGTGGATGCTTGTGAATTAGAAAGGACTTTCTGCAGAACAGAAAAGATCTAATTATAACGGCTTCTTCAACCACTGGCTCCAAAGTTTTAACCGAAATAAAATTTTTGAAAATTTCAAGAGTTGATTTTTAATAGCTTAAACACTTTGTCATCAAGCTATTAAAAATTGGAACAAAAAAGTTTCTCTCTTTGGGGCCCTAAAAGAAGTGGCCTTATATCTGGCCTTTAAAATAAGAATCAAAGTGTTTTTTGACAGGCAAGAAATAAAACATGTTAGAAGTTTCTTAGAAAATAAGTGTTGACGTCAGCCTGCTGGACCAGGGTGTTGGCACTCTGACTCTCCCAGTGCGGGACTGACCATACCCTTTTTATCAGGGCTTTAGGTCAACGCCTGTAACATTTTTGGGGTGCACCTGGCCTTTTTTGCTTTAGTATTTGTTAAAGCAAAATGAGCAAAGACACCTGAGTGAAAACAAAGCACAAAGATAGTGACTCTGTAAATTAAACAGAGTGTTCAAGTGAGGATAATACAAAATACAACCAGAATGGAACAATATCCAATTTTATAAGAGCTTAAAAATATACCGCAACAGGGACACGACACAGCGCAACACCGTGGCATACTCTTCCATGCAACAAACGGCCATAGAGTGCTATTGTCAGGGTGTCGGCCTCTCCTCACCTACTGAAGGCTGTCTTGGTGCTTCTAAGTTTTGGCCCAATAGAATTTTTCTCTTGGGGGAAGTACAAATGCCAGTTTTAAAGCAGAAGTGTAGTTGAGTACAGAACAGAGAATACCGCTCAATATCCTGTGCTAGCCTGAATGGGAAAACATCTGGAAAAGAACAGGTACCTGGATATGCATAACTGGATATGCATAACTGAATCACTTTGCTGTACACAGGGAGCTACACAGACATTGCAAATCAACTATATGTGGGTGTTGAGTCACTCAGTCACGTCCAAGTCGTTGAGACCCTGGGGACTGTAACCTGCCAGGCTCCTCTGTCCCTGGGATTCTCTGGGCAAGAATACTGGAGTGGGTTGCCATTTCCTTCTTCAGGGCATTTTCTAGACCCAGGGACTTAACCCATATCTCTTATGTCTCCTGCATTGGCAGGTGGGTTTTTTACTAACAGGGAAGCCCCAAATCAACTATACTCCAACATAAAATTAAATTGAAAACAATTTTCTTTAAAGGTAGCTGTCTTTCCCAGAGAAGGCAATGGCATCCCACTCCAGTACTCTTGCCTGGAAAATCCCATGGACGGAGGAGCCTGGTAGGAGGACACAGCTGAGCGACTTCACTTTCACTTTTCACTTTCATGCACTGGAGAAGGAAATGACAACCCACTCCAGTGCTCTTGCCTGGAGAATCCCAGGGACGAGGGAACCTGGTGGGCTGTCATCTATGGGGTCGCACAGAGTTGGACACGACTGCAATGACTTAGCAGCAGCAGTAGCAGTCTTTCCAGTTTCTAATGCAACCTGCTTCATGTTTTATGAAGGCTTTGAAAATCTAGATCCACAGAAAACCACAGCTGCTGGGGCCCCTGCTCCCTGGGCATCCTGTAAAACCATCATGGAAGGAAATCAGGTTATCCCTTTTCCATAGTATCCTGGGGTTTGGCAGTGTAGACTGGCATTTCCATTATACAAGGGCTTTACCAACAATATTTAGTGGGACTAATGGAATTTTTAACTGCCTTGCTGATCTGATCATTACATTAACACATTTCCAATAATTCATGTTTCTTATATTTGATTAATTTGGTTAAAATGATTATTATAAAAAAACATAATGTAAAATTTTAATTTTCAAAGTTTCATGTAGACTTCCTGAGTCGACATATATTTGTGTGTGTGCTTATACATATAGAGGAGTGTATATATATATATATATATATATATATATAT